>JAWZYV010018173.1:0-27414 GCA_038373885.1 Cheiracanthium punctorium
GTCTGCTAGTTTGGCTCGATTGCAGGTTCCATTTCATTATGTTTTTTTATCCCCGTGTTCACAAACCGTAGATTTCGCCTTCTGGTTGGGTTCGATCGCAGGCAGCTTCCATTCTTTGTGCTGTTCATTCACTTTTCTTACACTGAAGTTTTCGTCGAAGAATGATCCTCGAACAGTGTTCTTAAAGGAAAATTTTCCTCTGCTGTTTTGGTACGTTTGCAGACACTGCCCCTTTAATAGTGGTGTTCCATCCCCTTGTTCTTAAACCGTTGTTCTGTCTGGAAGTAGGGTTAGAATCCTGGAAAAGTGTTCTTAAACTGACGTTTCCATCTACTGTTCCGGTTCGATTGCAGGCAGGTTTCATTTCTTTGTGCTTTTCCAAAACCATGTTCTTAAGCCGTTCTTTCTTATGGAGGTTGGGTTAGAATCCAGGGAGTGTCCATGTTGTGGTATTATTCTTTTACCGTGTTCTCAAACCCTTTTTCCGTCTGTAGCTTGGCTTCGAATGCATGTGGAGAGTATTTTTTTTTAACAGTTGAATTTTTATTTACTTTGCTATTCACAATTGATCCGTTTGAAAATATTGGAAATAAATAATTCTAATTGATTATGATCTTTGCCACTAGTTGGCGTATAAGTCAAGAAGCGTGGTGTATATGACATATACTTACGAACAACCCAAGTTACTATTTGGATTTATAAGCGGTTCCTCGTGAACAAGCACAAAAATCCGAATACATGTTCAAACACAACAACAACAAGTTACTATTTTTTAATAGCGGAAACTATGTACACCCTCCAAAAAAAGTATTCGAGCAAGAGAGAAATTTCCTATTTTAGATTCGCGAATAATAGAGTTTTTGAAAAACGCACAACTTGATAGAAATATGGAAAGTCATATTTATACATAGCCAAATTCATATTCTATAATAAATAATTTTTAATATACGAAACCAACGTAGGAAATTTCTCTCTTGCTCGAATACTTTTTTGGAGGGTGTACATAGACTACAGAATACTGAGAGTTACTTCCGTCAGAAAAAAAAATAATCCGAGTTACTCCCTAGTCGCGCCTAAAGAAGTTTTACTTCAAACACATTTTTTTTAAGGTACAACTATTTCCAAGAAAAATCCCCAAAAGTACCTCCCTATTTGGGTTATTCCACTGACATGCATGGGGCATTTAGGCGTTACTTTTAGAAGTTTAATGGACTGTAGCAGTATTGAAAATTAACTTATCCTGCATATATCACAAATATATGCAGCATATATCACAAATAGTTCTTTTACAGGTGCACTCATAAGAATTACGATGTGCTGTATGGGATCTCTGTAACTAATGAACCGGATTCGAAAACTTTTTTCACTGATATAAAGCTACACTATTCCTGAGTATTACATGCTACCTTTCATGCATGTAGCATAAATAGTTCTTTTACAGGGACATTCAAAAGAATTCTAATACATTCTAATACTATATGGACATCTCTGTAACTACTGAAATAATTCTACAGATTTTTCCGCTGAAAGCTACACTATTCCTGAGATAACATAGGCTAAAATTCATGCATGTAGCATAATTTACAGGAACTCTCCAAGTAATTCGTAGATATTGTCATAACTGTCTTCGTTCGCCAAACGACGCGACGTAAAAAAAATACTTAAATTTATTAACTCATACCATGCACTCATACCATGCACTTACCATGTCTTATACTTAATTTAAAATAAACTAAAAGTAAATAATATTTAAATGCAGTCATTTTTGTCTATAGCGCAAGTGTCATCAAACTATTTCATTTTTGTTATAGATACATGTTTCATTTCTCTCAGAACCTAATTCTTAAGCCGATGCTGACGAACCCAGCAAACACAAACCTGCTGGCGGAGTACCTTGCTAGTGCCTTTCTGCCATTACGTCCAGCACCGGCCCGGCACTGCAAAAAGTAACTGAATCGTACCAAAAGTGGTCGCCCGAGAAGCACCTTGCCAGAAGCCCGGGAAGGCAATGGCACTGTGCTGGCGCTACTGCATGTGCCGGCCGTCATTTACAATAAAGGCACTGGCCCATTAAGTTTAAAATGCCTAAAATGAAGCAGCGGGGTGCCGGCGATTATTAAAAATTAAGGCACTGGCCCGATATCTTAGCAGTGACTGTAATATGATGGCACTGTGCCGGCTTAGTGCCTTCTATTAAGAAAAGGATAAATCTGCCAATATTAATTTTATTTAAACCACATGTAAACAAAATAAGAAAATAACAATTTTTTTAAATTAAAACTGCTTGAAATAATTAAATTAAAAATATCTTTTTAATTTAAAAACTTGTCTACTGCAAAATGAACTTAAAATTAAAAATATAAGTTTGATTAATCGAACCAGTTGAACCTAAATTAAAATATGAATTAGTTTTAAAAAACTCATCAAGTTGAATATCAGTTTTAATATATTAAGTTCACTTTGCAATGAACAAGAATTTATACATTAGAAAAAAATGTTTTTTAATTAATTCAAGCAATTTTAATCACTTTCTTACTTTATTTACATGTGATTTAAATAAAATAATATCAGCAGATTTATCCTTTGCTTAATAGGCTGATCAATATCATTATTTAAATCTTGTATTTGGTACCTGAAACCACCTAAATACTTTTTTCAAATAATATGTTTTTTTTTTTTTTTTTTCTTACAAACCTGTCAAAGGTAAAATGACAGTAAGTTCAGGGTGATTTTGGAGATCATGTGAAAGAACTTTAAATGTTATTGACATTTTTTAACTGAAGAATAAACTGTATGAACGTTTATGTACTAATGCTTGTGCTTGAAATATATTAATGTGTCCAATTGTTTCTGACTATGTATTGGAATTCTTCTGAATGCTCCTGAAAAACTATGAATGCTACATAAACTATTTTCAATGTAAGGCCTTATTTTGTACTCCTTAACAACATATATGAATTTTACTTTGCTTGAAATAGTTGAATGTCGAAAATACATTTTAAACAAGACTACCCATACAGTGTAATGCTTCTTTTCTAAGAATTCATTTGTGAGCTCCTGTAAAAAGGTTTAAGTGCTAAGCACACCATTTTCAATACCATTGTATTATCATGAATTTTTAAAAAGCCTGCAAAATTTCAAGTTACTTGAATGGCTAGAAGTGGGCGACAATTTAATTAAACGATTTCATTGCCATAATACATACACGTGAAAGTAATAAAAGCGTGTTTTAAAAAAGTAATAAACTTTTTTATACAACCAGAGTAAAATGGACACGTATCTGTCCCTTTTCCAAAACTTCTGTCAAAAAATTATTATAAGGAAAACTTTTTGTGAAAAATCATGGTTTTTTTTTGGGGGGGGGGAAGGGGGGCCATTGTTGTTCTTATACATAAGTACTTGCTTTTGCCTTTTTTTAAAAATATGTAATTGATATATGTGATATTTTAAAAATTATGTTCAAGTTTACATTGAACTAATTTAGAAAAAAATCTCATATGCAAGGCAATATCCCCTTTTTCCAAGTTCCCATTATTCTTTTTAAAAAATGAGTGATGAAATCTTTTTGTAAAAATTCTGCTTTGTCTACCAAATAGACTCTTTCTGAAAATTCTTTCTTATGTAACCCTGCACACATGTGCATAAATATATATAAAATACATATGATACGCACGTGACCCTTTAAAAAAATGATATATTAATGCCATTTAATTGGTTATAAAAAAAGTAGTTAACTATGGAATTGGGATATTATTTTTCAAAAATATTGTATTTTAAAAGTGCTTTTAACCTTAGTATTTTGCATAAAAGTGCAAAAATTTTTCATATATACATAAAAAGTGGCTGTATATCTTTTTGAACAATAATTTACTGTTTTGGCCCGGATATAACATGGTATTTTTTGACTGATCTTTTCCCGTTAAAAACTTGACTCGTGCTAAATTCGAGGCCTAAATATAGGATTTTGCTAATTATTTTTATGAAAAATTTCTGAGTTGTGTTATATTCGAGTCAATGCAGTAACTTTTTGGTCAATAATCAGTTCTCGTAATTGCTTGAAATTTTTAAATCTTCTGCTTCATATCATTAGGTCTTTCACTCTTTTTTTCAATCATCTCATTTTGGATTCTGTTTTTCACAGGTGTATCTGTAAGAATTTCTGATTTGTTTTAGGTTGTATCTTAGTTTATTTCTCTTTTGGATCAGCCTTAGAAAAAGACTTTACCATCACTGGCGTCATTTTTTTGTCTTACACTTCAGTAATTTTCTTGAGGAACTGAAGATTCTGTTGGTGATGTGGAAGACTAATTTATATAAATTTATATCATTCAGACATTAAAAAGTAAGAAACTTGCAGAAAGACAATGACTATATAAATGAGAAAACAGTGGGTGCTCATTTCAGGTGACCCAGTGTGAACCAGTATTATTTTTCACCTGAAACTTCCATATCGTTAAAATATTCATTTAAATACAACATAATAGAAAAGAAGGTAATTTAAACTATATAAATATACCACATAACCGGGTGCCCACCACAGCACAGCCACAGAAATTGTTGCTTTAGTAGCCTTCAAGGCATAAAATAGTAGCCTGATAGTACCCTTCAGGTTACAAAATAGTAGCCTTTCTGGTAAAAATAGTATCCTTTTTGACAATCTAAACAGACTGAAATCTTCTAAACAAAGTTTAAAAAATGTTAAATACACATTTTTGTTTTCTGAAAGAAGTTTATACAATATCTATGAAGATTAAATTCATTATATATTACTCTGTAGCAGATGATGCTTGCTCTTTAGTTCTGTTTCCTTAGATGCAGAAGTTCATAGAACATAACATTATAAAGAAGACAGTTTTCAATGTCTTTCCAAGTAATTTTAGTCAAACATAAAATGCAAAACACAGTACTCTCTCAAAACTACATACACCAGAATCAATAAACATGCAAATTACAGAATTTTAGATCATGGAATTGTTAATATAACTTTTTATTGAACTATTGTGTGAATTAAAAAAATTCCTTTTAAAAATGAAAAAAAATTACACAGTTTAAAAGCAAGCAGCAGGTGCATTAACTTTCATGAAGCCTACATTACCACTAATAAAAGTTAATAGTGTTCCTAAAATTAAGTTTTGCCTTGTGTTGGATGTAAATCTGTTAACTAGAACGCAAGATAGGAACATTAAATATTCACATAGGATAGCATCAGAATTAAGGGCTGCTTGTTAAATATTGACGATATCGCTTGGCTGGGTTAAATTTTGGGGGCTTATTTTTTGCACCAATTTTGTCAATATTTTGCCAAAAAATCGCTAAGACTGGCAACATGTGGCATGACTTTTTTAAAAAAAAGAGACTTGCAATGTTTACTTACCTACTTAGCATTACACAAATGATGCAAGGAAAATGATAGATAACTAAACAGATTTTGCCAGTTTACTAAACAGATTTTGCCAGAATATTTGAGAAAAACTCCTCAAAAAGTATAAATACGTAAGTAGGTCATCCCACTGTTTCAGCCTCGAATTGGTTTTTCTATCAAACACTAGCTATTAAGAACATATCGCTTTGCATAATTTTGATGCCAGAGACACCGTTGTTTTGCCAAGCTGTATTTTAAAATTTGTTTATGAATTCAGTATTGTTGCATGCTGTGGAGCAGTCAAGGGTTCGGTTCAAGTATTCTGATATTTTAGCAAACAGAACAATTTTATTTACTGTTAAGAAATGGCTGAGGAAGTTGCTTGGAGTAATGACTAGCTATCTACTAGAATTACTGCTTGTAAATTGTGCTTTGAAGATTGTTTGACAAGTTTCAAGAAACAATTACGTTTGTGTTTCGTCCTGACATCTCGACTGGCTACTAAAACTTTCTACAAACGCTAGACTTTAAAGCATATCTTCCAATACGAATCTGACAATTCAGCAGAGTTTCTGCAACAAAGTGAATACTATACCAATGCGCCGTTCCAAAAGTTGGCTGCATTATGTTTTTGGAATTTTGAAGTTTTGTCAATTTTTTGATTCTGAAAACACATCTTATATTGTAGTGAACTACAATGAAACGATACAGGCGGTATGAATCTAGCTTATTTGTTCTTGCCAGATATTTCACAAAATCCAAAGGCAGACACTATTGTGCTACGCTCAGTGTTTATCATGTTCTTAGTAGTGTGGTTACATGCCCTAAACTGAAACGTTCTAAGTAAAAAACAGAAATTGCATTGATACTCCTAGAAAAATAATTGCCATTTTCTTCAAAATAGTTGCTTTTTAGCTGTTTTTACATGTAAATAGTATAGATGAGACGGGCTCAGCCCGAGCCCGGACCGGGCTAGGGCTCTGTAATTGGCAATTGCGTTCGGGCTCGGGCTCGTGAAAAATTTTTCATTTATTGAAAATACTCCTTGAAAGAGATTTTAAAAAGTGATTCATGGGGAAAATAAAGGTACTTATAAAAAAATTAGCGGCACGGGCGCCTAGAAGGTGCATGAATTTTTTTGGGTATTCCAGAAAGGCGGCTTAGTTAGTCATGAGAGCGGACATTATTTGATAAACATGGATATAAAGAATTAGAAATTGAGAGATTTCAACTATATTTGTCGTTAATTTGCACAAACAGCAAAATTTATTGTTTTCTATCAATGAAGTAATTGAATTTTTTTATCTTTAGTTGAAATTTCGGGCTCGGGCTCCTACTTAACTAATATTGCGCGGGCTCGGATTAAAAGTTCTCGGGCTCGGGCTTCAAAAAATGAGTCCGAACTCATCTCTAGTAAATAGTCACCATATACGCCTATTCTTGATTATAGTAGCAAATAGTCTCCTTTTAGTAGACAGTGGGCACACTGCATAACTCTTATATACTTGACCAATTTCGAATGTAATAACATAAAGTCTTACTCTCCACAAATTTCATGCAGATGATCAGAAAACAAAATGGCTTTTTCTTCCCGCCACAATCAAGGTGTGAAGTTTAATTTTGCCCACAGAGTTAGTAAAAGTTAGTTAGTTTTCTGATTTAAAAACTATTCACTGACCACAAATATCTTCACTGACCCACTGTACCCTGCTCTCCCCTATCTTACTGACTAAAAGATTTTAACAATCAAAGAAAATATTTTATTTTAGAAAAATATATACAGATTATTTGTACACAGATAAAATGTTATAGGTGGGCAAAAACTTCCTTCTGCAGATAAATTGATGTACTTCCTGAAAATAAACAAAGCAGAATGAGATATATTTTTAAGCATATTTGATAAGCTTAGCTGAGCAAATTTTTCCAGGCAAACCCCTAAGAGAAAAAAATTTCATTTCTATAATACTCTTATGAGATTTAAGAGTCTACAGCTACAAATTTTTCTATATCCTCATTTAATCCCAAGGTTTCTTAGCTACTTGCCCATCCACTGAAAAAAAAAAGTTATTTACAAAAGAGAAACGAAGTCTAATGAAATAATATATTAAATACATAGGCATAATTTACTATCGGCAGGAGGGGCCAACTGCCTCCCTAAAATTCAAGATCCATGTTCTGGCTTAAAGCGCGGCTGTCAATCTAATGATCTGGAGTTTTGGGAGGTTTTCTCTAGATGTAACATGAGTATATTAGAAAACCTTTAAAAGTAGTCTGCCCTAGGTACACCCTCCCAGAGATACCCTTTGTTGTAGGTTTGCTTTAACACAATGCATACCTACATCGTATGATCATTGAATGCAGAAAAAACTTTTCATTCAGCAAGAGAATGATGTAGGATGAGAATACAATGTAGGCCGAATGAAACTAGTTTGTCAATTCATTATCTTGCTACTATAATGGATCCTAAATCTGTAGGAAAACACTTACTTTCTGATCAGGAAAATCATGCTGAGCCTAGGTTGATAAGCTAATACATTCCCTGTGCAGTTTTCAGCTTTAAAATTAAACAGAATATTCACTATATTTATAGATGATGTTATAAGGAGCTCCAGCTCTTTATAGTGGTAGTGTATTTCGGAAAAAACATTCAACAAATGAGAACATCAAAGCTTTCTGCATTTTTTTAAGTAGACTGACTTGTTGCCTAGGTCATTCAGCATCAATAGTTAGTGTTTTCAGCCTATGGATTAATGTGGTTGAAATTGCAAAATAGTTTGGGTTGTGAAAATATTCAAAAACTAGTAGAAGTGCACAAATATCTTAAGAATAAGGAAAAATTAAAAAAACAGACAGAAGAGTGTTTCTGATTTGAAAACTTAAGTATTCTATTTTTTATTATTTTTAGCATAGACTGCATACTGTGAATTAAATGTATTAGTTAAAAAAGTTGTTTATTTACTCATTGGTAAATTGGCATGTAACATTGTGGGGGGGGGGGCAACATGTTTAAATGAGGATGCAAAAATGTTTCCTTTTCTAGAGAAAAATCATTTTCTAATAGGTTATGCCGGAATGTTCTCACCTGAACTTCAGCCACCTATTATGTTCAGTGTCTTATACACTCAGCCATGATGGAGCTCAGTGATGTAGGAAATCAAGCAGCTAAGAGAGCTTGTGTTCCCTCTATAGTTTGTACCGTTGATTGGGGAAGAGGGTAACTATAGATTAGCTGAACATGGTGTCTTTCTCTGTTGCCACGATCAATTGTAAGATACTGTTAAAATTTTATGGAGGGAGGATTTTATTACGTTTTTATTTAAAAGGGGAGCCAATGATCATTATAATGGTTAGTACAAATTTTGCGCTGTGCATATGAGAGAAATATTAAAATCTTACCTGAAATGTAAACTGCACAAGGACACCACTAAATCCTGAAATTTAGTTTACTCAAATAATAACTATATTTTTTCCAGACATGTCTTAATTTATTTGTATATTATATTCATTGCACATACAGTTTATAATTAACACATTCTAAGTAACACTTTACGACTAATTATTTCAGATAATTATATTCAAAATAGGGTACCCTAAAAATTTGCATATTAACCTTAAATTTAGTTTAAACCATATTTTTACTTATAGAAATATTTATCTAGAATATTCTTTAAAATAATCAAATCCCATCTTTACAAATATATAATCTCAGTATTAATCAAAACATTATTATACGCAGCAAATACAAGTAATGCAGGATGAATTTTTTATCGCTGAAATTTTTATCAAGCAGAGCCTTCTCTCATCAACTGTGAGACATTTGCAAAATCTTAAATAAAATACATATCAATAAGAGTTCATCATGCATTAATTAAAATATTGAAATACACTTAATACAAACAATAATAGTAAAGTCAAATTGATCATACATTAATTTAGTGCCAAGACCGAAACAAAATACAAACTAAAATAACAAATGAAGTCAAATTAATCATACCATATTGGGGCAGGTGAAATACCTCTACAGTTCATAACTTTCCGCAGCTGACATAGTCCGAGCATAGGGTTAGTACATCGGCTGTGTCCCGTCATTAAAAACTGGACGGTTTGTAGATATATTTCTCATTAATTAATACATATTTAATCATGTCCTTCTGCTATGAGCCTAGATTTCCTTTTTTTATATGAAAATAATACTATTTAGTTTTATATATCGGTAAACAAGTTATGTTTGTTCTCGTTTTTATAAAAACTTTTCAAAAGGAAACAAACATACAGTGGAACTTTTTTTTTGCATATCTACCCGACCCCTTATTGCAATCCGCCGAAACCCATTACAGGAAATTTATGACTCTTCTGACAGACCTCTTGCGAAGAGAGGAAAACCTTCGTTTGACCATCGATGCGCCTGACCAGGAAAGACAAGTCAATTATCTTTTAGATGGTCCCTCTTTTGAACCCCAACATCCCGGCTAAGATAAATCGTTTTTCTGTAAACTGGGGTACCACGAGTACGGCTGAGTACATCTGTTGGAAGCACTGTCATTATTGTGGATAGTTCTTTTCCTCAAAGTGGATATTGCTTGCGCTTAATTAGAATCGTGATGCACTTTATATGGATACTGTCGTTAATCAAGAATTCATAGTCTCTCTCCTCAGATTTAATGCACCCATCAAATGAAACAATGTGGATCGCACAAAGAGCTGGGAAGAATGAACAGTCAAGAAACAGCAGTCGGTAATTTTTCTTTGAAATATTTTGCAAATTTCATCTTCAACCAGGGATTTAAAAAGGGAGTCTCATTTCAGGAGAATGTCTTTCGATAAGCACCAACCGGAACAGCAGGGATTTCCGAAAAATAATTTTTTAAGTGAACGAAATTCAAGTACATGAAATAATGTAGATTACATAATTAGCTGGGAAGAATGAATAGTCGAGCAGTAGCAGTCGGTAATTTTTATTTGAAATATTTAGTAATTTTCAATATTAGGCAGAGATAGAAGTGGCAGGCATTAATTTCTTCAAACAGCGACGAAACAGACATCCAGCCAAAGGCATCGGTCGATTTCAGGAGAGTGAGACTGATGTCTCAAACCCTTCAATCTTCCGAGAGGCCTGGCTTGCCTTTTTGAAATTTTAAATCGAACTGACAAAACCGTTACGGAAGTTCTGTAGCTTGACTTACGATAATTTGGCTAATTCTTATGTTTTTGGCTCAATGTCAAAGTATCCACTGCATATTTTTAATTGTAGCCAATGGAGATAAAAATCACATGGGGCATCCCTTTTCCTTGTAAACCTGAAAATTTGCGAAACCGTCTGTGTCTGGCGAAAAGATTATCCTTGCGAAACCGTTGCTGTTTACTGAAATATGATATCACCCAGTGTGGTCTTCTTCTCTGAAAATTCGATGTCTGTGCGGTCCCGGTGTGAATGAACTCTGGGAACTTTGAGGGAAAAAACTTGCAGTAATCTTAAAAACTTCGCATATACTTGTGAGGTATTAAACTTCACCTTTTCCAGAGCATGATTGAAAAATGTTATGCCTTCGCATAACAGATACACAGAACCAGGGGGCCAAAAAAATTTGGAAAATCTTAGTGCCGTCAAAAAGTTTTAAGAGCCGCACATATATTGAATTATATTGATTAAAAAAAAGCTAGTCGCCAAGCGATATTTTTTAGTCATCTGCTGGGCGACCTGGCACCCGGGTTTTTTCGAACCCTGCTCAGGACCTCCTCCACCAAATTTACTGTTCTTTCATTACTATAAGGATTTATAACTTTTCTAATAATTTTAGCTCAACTCAAATGTATGGGTAATAACATGTACTGCCCCCATGGCAGAAACAGGACAACACAGCGACATTTTTGCAGAAACAGAATGATCTTCTGCAGACAGATTGTTTTCAACAGTTGAAAAATGCTCTGAAGACCACTTCCAGGGCCGGCCACAGGGGGGGGGGGGTGCTGCGGATGCAAGGCACCTGGGCCCCGGTTTCAGAGGGGCCCCCAAATCCGTTCTATATTTTTTATTATGTCACTCTCTCTTATCGTGAAAAATATAAAAGATTTCTTTAAAGTAGACTGATAGTCTTGTCTCTGCATCTTTCAGAGCTAAACATCATTTATAAAAGTGTCTTTCTACGAACAGTATTCTTTGACAGTACACCCCAGCTCTGGTCAAATGTCACTTCGCACCTTTCACCGTGGAAAGAGCGAAAACATCAGTTAGAGAAAAATACAATTATCAGATCTGGACCATTGGTCATAACGACCGCTCATTATCGAATTCTTTGAAAAAAACCGAAACGCGGAGAACAGCGGAAGAGGCCTTTATGTTATCAACACCAAGGATTGATTGATTAATGCCTGTGGCTGTGGGGCCCCCTCTAAACTAACTTTGTTGATACGAAGTACGTTTCACGCGTCTGGTATTAATTTGAAGATAAGAGTACACAAAGAATAAAAAATGACCTGCATTTGGTTACCTTTGCAAGCATGGGAACATTTTTTCCCCGTTTAGAACTGTGCAAAAGTGTTGGTCAAATCCTATTTTGCAGTTTTTCCTTCTCTCAAAGTTACTAACCGAAGTTGAGCCTTTGGAAGTGTCTGCTTGTATTAGACTTTGTACAAGTCTATTAACTTTTGTGTATATGTTATATATATTTTGAAAGATTTTTCTTGAAGTTTATGACTTCACGGGCCTAAATTATGGATTAAGCTTTCCCAATTTTATCATCGCGTTTTCTACGTTTGAAAAAAGGTAAGTCGTTATTTTGTTTATAATAGCCGAGACTGCAAATAATTAGATAATTTTCGTCAAAAAGTTTTAAATTATGTTAAGTTACACATTTATAAAAGTTTTAAATGCATTTTGATTGTTCCCGTAACTTATATTTACGCAATTTAATCCTTAAGCAATAAATGAGTATTTAGAGTAAGCGGAGTTCTGCAGTCAGATGAAACAGCTATTCTGAAGTAGAAAAAGTCAATACTTTTAAAACTGTGTTTATTGAAAATTAGGAATATAAAATATTTCAAACACATTAATCGATCTCAACCCCTTCTTCTTCGACGGCGCGTGCCATGCGACGTACAGTTGATAACATTTAGAGAATATAATTAACCACTTTATATATACAGTGATTTTTATGTTAGAATATTGAAAAAGATCGTGGACAACTGAATACCATATTTAATTTCCAAATGTACGTGTGGGTTGGTTAACATTTTGAAAAGGTATTAAAAATTTACTGTTTCCAAAACGCGGTTAGATGTGTTCGGTAAGGGTTGGTAACTATGGAAAATAATAATAATAATAATTTCGAAAAATATCCTACCAATAAGGGGTTAATTCCAAAAAAAGTACCAACTGAAATTAATAATAGATTTCGAATGGATGTTGCTCTATTTTCTAATAGAACCCTCATACTTAAAATAGCACTCATACTATATTTGAATATTTACAATATAAAAGCGGATAAAAGTACACATGAAATTGGATGATTGAAATGTACGTCTCGGGCACATAACCAGAAAAAAAAAAGATAAATCGGGGCGGGTCCAAAAGGAGGCATTTCTAATTAAGATAGCATTTCTACGAAAAAGCTTGATTATTGACATCCAATTAAGAAAAGTATGAATTTCGGAAGAGGCCGAGGCCTCCATCGCCTATTCTCTGGCTACGTCCCTGATATGTATGTTCATCCACGATCCATTCTTAAACATTTCATCGCATCATTTCTTTTCTAAAGTAGTACTGATTAGATATTTAAATCTTAGAAAGTTTGAAACAATACTCCAGATTCATCTGAATCTCTAAATTAGAGAGCAAGGTCATCAAAAATGTCACTTTCCAAAAAATTTATTCTCTAAATACTTATTCCTTAAATACAGTGAAAAGTTGTTAAATTTAGCGACAAATCAAATTGGCAGCAATGACTAATGAAATGCCCTCTTATATTAAATTAATGGACTTAATGTGAAGAAAAATATTCAAACATACATTTTGGTTAATTTAACTTGAGTATAAAATTATTGATTTTATTTAATTTGACCTAAGCTTTAAGTCATCCCCCCCCCCCCACTTCCACTGTGGGCTTCTTTTCCAAATTTTAAATAGGTAGTTGGTCAACAAAATATTTATTTTACTGTCTTCATTACTAACTAAATTACTCTGAAACAATTAATGTCACTCTCGGTGGTCGGTGGATCTCCAGAGTGAATAGATTCATATTTTCTCACATTTTTCAGTATTAGTAATGCAGGTTAACTGAAATGGGTGATAAACGGCCCCACAGGTTTAGCATACATATTCAATGCGGTTTAGACCTCCAACCAATGCCGGCTCAAGGTACCGGCAACTCGGGCAGCTGCCCGGGGCGCTATATATTTAGGGGCGCCATGAAAACATAATCTTAGGAGAGAGAACGGATTTTTTTTTTCTTTTGAAGGTTTATCCAACGTCAGACTGTCCCACGTGCCCATGGTCAGGTAAGCTCCCTTTGTAGTTTCTTGTATTCTTCGTTATCATCGTCGTCTTTATTGACTTTGGAATGTTAAAAGATTTTTTCTAAGAAAGGATTATCAGAGCTGGTGGGGTGGAAGTCAGTAGAAATTTTATAAATCACAAAAATATTCCTCGATATAACCAGGTTTTACTTGTTAAAAGCGAGTTATACTCCCATAAACTTAACATTATACAATCAAAGTATTTCCGATTTCCTCATTGAATCTGGGTTATTCTTAAATAAAGAGTCGTCATAAACGTCAAATGTAAACAATCCTATTTTACTTCCATAAATTCCAACTAGCTGCCCCCCCCCATAAAAAAAATTGCATTAATCCATCCCTATTTGCGGGAGTAAGATTTACGAGCACGGATACCATCTTGGATCTTTTCATCGTGGCATGTAGCATCGCAATAGCACATTTAGCCAACTGCAGCAAATCATGACTGAAAACACTACATGGATTCCCACTGCAATTAATTACTGTAATTTTTGGAAGAAACGAAAGATTTATAATATTACAGATCTACATGATCACTGAAGCTTCTTTAAAGTACATTACTTTTTAAAGCTTTGTTATAAAGAAATGATCTACAGATCTTATTTAAACAATAATAATAAACTTGTTCTTCCTCTAAATAAACAGATTTCACTAAACTTAAAAGAAATAATTATACACACTAATTTGAGTGGAAATTCTGTTCTTAATTTTTTAATGTAAATATACAAATTATATACATCTCTTAAATATCCACATTAATTTCTTATAAGCAAATTCTTAAAAATGAGAGCAGTTTAGCTAATATTGCTCGTTTAATTGTCCTTTTAACAATAAAATGTAAGCATAAGTAATAAAAATTACACCTTTAATTTGACAGAAATAAAAAAATTGTATGTTTTAAATAATTTATATAAGCTGCTTCTAAAACACTGATCAAAACTTCGCATTTTTTAGAATGCAACCTAAACAGTTTCCTTACTTTTAAGACTACTGTAATAGCAAAAGTATTGTTGCCATTAATGCAATTTAGATATAAAATTCTTAGTTTCATCTTAACTGAGAGAAAAGCATATTTGCGTGAAAAAAGAAATAATAATAATAATAATAATAATAATATTTTTATGCGTGCTGAATAAACAAAAAATAATTCTTGACCTCTAATGTGTTATAAAAAATTGAAAAGTAGTCAAACTGCTTTTAAGATTCAATTCATTTTTCTTGATAAATTATGGGTAAACACAAGAAAGTTTTAAATACAATAAAACATAGCTATTTTAAACTCATTGACAACTAAACAGAGGAATATTTTGTGCTATCATGTACAAACAATCTCTGCAGACTGTGTAAAACTAAAACTCACAGAAATTTTTGGCAGAAGGGCACTAGAATTTCCTGTTATGCCAATTAATTTCATGCAACTTTAAAAACATATAAAGATCAGAAAATATCACTACAGAAATATTTTTTTTCAGATACAATTTTAAATGAGCAGTGACAGATCTAATGGGGGAGTACAAAGTAAATTAACCATTTATGAATTCAATTTATTTACAGATGTAAATTAATAACAGGTAATAAGGATTTCAAAACCACATTTGACAACATTACAAATAAAAAAATTATAATAACTTTCCAACCCTAGTGAATAAAAGAACAATGAACAGGCACTTAGAGTTTATTTTATAGTAATGAATTTATAACCGTATTTACCCGCGTATAAGTTGCCGGTTTCAATGCCAGGAAGAATGCAGCGAAACAGAGATTGAAAACATTTATCAAGATGATCCAACGACGACGAAGGAATTTTGTGAATTGTCTGGCAAGTCCAATACTGAATTGGATCTTAAATCAATTTAACTCTGTATATAACTACTTTACCCTATCAGTTATGTATTTAATACTATTAATCATCAGTTTAATTTTGTATACTACTTTTGTATATTGTTATCTTTATTATTGCATATTTAGTGCTTTCATTTTTTTGCCCGATGATTTTGAATGAATGTATTTTAAAAGAAAATTTAATTTCTGGACCGGGAAATTGGGGGGGGGGGCGACTTATACATGGGATTTTAAAAAATTCAAATTTCTTGATCGGGAAAGTGGGGCGTCGACTTGTACGTGGGATCGACGTATAAGCGAGTAAATACGGTATTTAATAAACAATTCTGATACATGCAATAAATCGCTATACGCATATTATTAAGTATCAAGTTTTCAACTTACACAAACAGCATAATGATTTCTTAAGTTTTAAACACTATAAAACTGACAGACGTTCAATTTGGACAAACAAAAAATTTTGCAAGGGGAACACAGAATAATAATTTAGAAAATAAAGAAAGTACAAATACCTAATCATCTGAAGAGCTTTCTTTTCTCACTCTCTCTTCCACTTGAAAAAACTTTGCTGTAATACTTGCTTAAAATCATGTAAGCATTCTAGAAATCAAGTACAAGTATAAAATTAAATGTTTCACAGGAAAAATAATATCAATTATAACTAGAGAGGTAAAATTTCGGGAAATTTTGAAGATGTGGAGAAAAACAGTTTTTTCAGGTTTTCTTTTTCTCGAAAAATTTACTTTTCACAAATAAAACTTTACCTAGAAGCCATATTTGCTTAGAAAATATCATGTAATAAACATTTTTAAAAAATTATGCAGACATGCAATCTATCTATCTCTAAAATATTTCTAAAATGTATGCAATCTATCTATATATGTACTCTCTTAAAAATTTAGAGTGACATTGTCACTCTTAGAAAAAGTCACCGGCAAATGATCCCTGGTAGAGTGAGATAAGAGTGAGAAAACTGTATTATGACTCTTCATCGATAGGATTCTGTCACCCTAACTGCAAGAGTGAGACAATGTCACTCTTAGGGCCGTATTCACCAAACTGTGAGTAGCCCGCCATCATCCGAGAGTTGGGAAACCTGCATTGCCGGTTTGACTCGGAGACAACTCGGAAACTGTATTCACCAACTTATTTCCGCCCAGGGTTACTTGACTCTGGAGTTGTCTCAGCCAGCTTTGAAAGCTCGTCTGTGATTGGTCAGAGTAATGATTCCATGAAGGGGGTGAACTAGGTTTATTGTTCGGCAGATCGAACCCAGCTCCCACCACACACACTTCCTACATGATATTTAATTTGTTTTTATGCAAACTGCGCATTAAAATGTGAAAATTAATTAAAAAAATAGACTGATTAAACATTTAATACAAAATTACATCCAATATTTTTTATAAATAAAATTTCATGTCTGTTATACTTTTTTCAAATTTAGGAATTATCATATTTTTTAACACACAAAAATTAATTTATGCAGTTTTGATGTTTTTCTTTTTGAGATACTTTATATATTATACATAGAATATGTATGTCTTTAAAAAATTCTATGATACTGAAGCATATTGTTTTTTTTTTCTCACATTTGTGTGAAAAATTGTTTATTCGCTATTCCCAAGTACAGTACACTACAATCAGACAAAAATGTTTAACCCCTCAACAACACTTTTTTTTCATCCTTTACACCTAAATGATTAATCTCTTCAATGTAAATATTTTTATCCCGCCTCTTCTTACAAAAAAAAAGAAAAAAAAAACGCGGGCGTAGTAGATCCACAGTGCTCTGGCCAAATCTCCCCTCATCTGTGGAACAATAGAAACAAGAAAATAAATAGGAAAGATCAGAATTTACTTACTTATTTTCAACGCAAAAAATAATTAAGAATAAAAAAGCGTTCAAATCAGAAAAGAGAGGGAATGGAAAAGCAAACCAAGATAAGCCCAATGTCTAGCAATGTCTCCTAGAGCATAGTCAAGTGGTTTATTTATTACCGACGCTCCAGATTGCCTCTAATGGAATGCTCTGCTCACTAGTAAACAGTTGAAGGCAGGAGGGGAATCCAACTGTTCACTTCTTTATGCATGGCTATATATCTCTGTTGTAGCACGTATGTGTTGAACAGGATAACATACATGACGGATATACTAAATTTTGTGCCCTGTTTGGAAGTAATTCAATAGTTACAGTAAGTTTAATTTTACAGGCAAAAAGGTAAGTGTCGTAATATTATATTTAATAACTTGTTACCAATCCTTGATCATAGTTTATCCTTATTTATTTTTTAAAGTACTTTGTACAGAAAGTTTAGCATTGAAAGTTACAAGAACCAAAAAAATGTTTCGGGAAATTGTTTTCATGACTACAATTATTTTATGTTTCAATATTATCGGATAAAAATGTTAACTGGTCAAGGATATCTATATAAATAAAATTAGACTTTTGTCTGTACATTTCTTGGAATTCAAAAATTTTGCGATTTCTATCCGTTTCAAGCACCCGGGAATCCGATGCGACCCTCAAAAAAAAGTTTGTCTGTCTGTTATTCTGTCATTCAGTCATTCTGTCCGTGACGCGTTTTTTGTTTAAGCATCACGTAAAAACGACTTAAGCGAATGACATGAAATTGGGTGTCATGATAGGTGGTCACTCAACTTAAAACATAGGAGCCGAATTTTTAAAAAATCTTGATTAGATTTTCAGATTTTGCGAAAATCGTTTCAAACTGCGTAAATTTGTGTTCAAGCATCACGTAAAAACGACTAATGCGAATGATATGAAATTAGGTGTCATGATAGGTGGTCACTCAACTTAAAATATAGGCGGCGAATTTTTAAAAAATCTTGATTGGATTTTGAGATTTTGCGAAAATCCTTTCAAACTGCGTAAATTTGTGTTCAAGCATCACGTAAAAACGACTGAATCGAATGATATGAAATTGGGGTTCATGAGAGGTGGTCACTCAACTTAAAACATAGGCGTCCAATATCTAAAAAATCTTGATTAGATTTTGAGATTTTGCGGAAATCCTTTCAAACTGCGTAAATTTGTGTTCAAGCATCACGTAAGAACGACTGAAGCGAATGATATGAAATTGGGTGTCATGATAGGTGGTCACTCAACTTAAAACATAGGCGTCGAATTAAAAAAAAATCTTGATTAGATTTTGAAATTTTGCGAAAATTATTTCAAACTGCGTAAATTTGCGTTCGCACATCACGTAATAAATGCAAAGGTGAAAAAATGATATTTGGTGAAATGATAAGTGGTCACTCACCTTAAACTATAAGCATCTAATTAAAAAAAGTCGATCAGATTTCGAGATTTTGTGAAAATCGTTTAAAACTGAGTGAATCTTTGTTCCCGCATTACGTAATAGCGACTAAAGCGAATGATATGAAATTGGGTCACACGATAGTTGGTTGCTCAACATAAACTATAGGAGTCCAAATTTTTTAAACATTTTTATTAGATTTTGAGATTTTGTGAAAATTCTCTCAAAATACGTTTATATTTCTTCAAACATCACGTAATAACGACTAATACGAAATTTAGTGATATGATAGGTAGTTGCTAATCTTAATTTATAGGCGTTGAATTTTAAAATTATTTTGATTACATTTTGAGATTTTGCGAAAATCGTTTTAAAATGCTGAAAATTTGTTCCAGCATCACGAAATAAAGACTGCAGGGAATGAAACGAATTTGGGTGACATGATAGTTTGTCACTCAACTTAAATTCTAGGCTTCCAATTTTTCCAAAATTTTGATTAGATTTTGAGATTTTGCGAAAATTATTTCAATATGCGTAAATATTCGTTCGCGCATCACATAATTACAACTAAAACGAATGAAACGAATGAAATGATATTACTTAGTTACTCTCTAACCTGTAATATTTTAACAATACATAAAAATTATAGCTTCGCTTTCTTTACTTTGGCAACATCCTACATCCATTCTGTGTACTCCTACAATGCTGACGAAAGTTCTTGCTTTTTGGAAATTTGCATTCACTAACCCGTCGAGGACGGGTACTTCAGCTAGTTCGTTTAATAAAACTAGTTAGTTAAACACAGAAGCTGAGCTGTCGTAAGTTTCCGTGTAAATTAAGCCCTGGTTGAGGACATAATAACTGCTTGAATGTTGTGGCCCAGTGAGTGAGTGTAAGGGAGCATATTAAAACAAATAAGGGGGGGGGGGAGGAAATGCTTCTTAACAGAGCCAAAGTATACTTTAAAATTAATTTATGATACAAATGAAAAAATAAATTTAAATTGTGCAAAGAAACTTTAAAATTATTTATTCTTATTCACCTATTAAAAATAAGTGCACAACATTAAGTTTACAAATTATTCTAAATATTGAAAAGTTAAGTAAAATAATAAAATGTAGTTAGTTTTCTTTACATACATTTGTAAAATCACATTTTTGCTTTCAAAAGCACCAGCCTTGTAATAACTAATAATTTCAGTGGCAGATACAGGAATCTTTTTAGGAGGGGAAAAGAAAGCTTCTTTTGTAAAATAAATGCACAATAAAGCAAAATGCCATTGTTAAGGGATTATTTGAAATTTTTGTGTCAATTATACCAGGTGACTAAAAATGAGTGTAATAATGCTACTGTGGTTATCTCTTAAACTATGAGTAATTGAAATAGTAAAATTTGACAAATTTACAGTAGTTTCCAGATATAGCAATTTTTTACTAGGCACAGTAAACATACAAAAATACTAAATTTAATTTTCATATTGTCCCCCTTTTCATATAACATATTTGGAAAAACATTTTTCTGTGTCTAAGGAGGTAAATAAAGAATGTCTCTAAGTGATGGTTTTATCAAGATATCACAAGTAAAACATTTTACCATTTGTCACCAAATGCTACGGAGATGTCTCAAAAGTGAGAAAAAAGAATACTTTTCGACTGACACTAATTTATCTTGGTCATTCTACAGCTAAATGTCACCTTCTGGAAATCTTATTTTGGCTGGAACTATGCGTATTTTACGGTTTCTATAAAAATTTACCTGCATTATTTTCTCTATCTTTCTTTTTCAGAATTTTTGCTGTCAGAGACTATCTTAGGATTATAATACAGTGTCAATTTTGTCACTGTCAATCATCTAAAGGCTATCAGTGTTCTTATCAGAGTTCAAAAATACTAAAATATCATTTTCTTCAAGAATTTAATTTTACTGTGTGATTATACTGTGGTTTTCTGAATTTGCAGATGGCAAGCTACATTTCATTATTGACACTGGGCAAACAGCATAGATTTTAGTTCTCCAGAGTTTGAGTCTTCTACTAAATCAATATTGGTAAATAAAATTCTCATATTATTATAATTTATTTTTTACCTGGATTTAAATTCAAAATAATCGTTTTCATATTGAATTTTTTGTGAGGTACTGGAAGTAATCACTGACGAAACACAAATCCATGTTTGGAGAACATACATTTAATAAAGATACGCCACGAAACAATTAAAATACATCACAATAAAAACATTCAGTAAACTTTGAGCAAAACTTCTCTCACATCGCGCATCCGCCGGGAGAAACAGAAGAAGAGGGAAGAAAAAGTACATACACAACCCTTCGCCTCCTAGTTTGCCGCCTCCTTCGCCGAGAGTTTGTTCCCCGGTGCAGTGCTTCGCAGGAGAGAATAGGTGGCATTGTAGATATGGAAAAAATATTTTATACTCTAACACCACCCCCCCCACAATGTCAACCTATTCTATCGAAAAAATTTTCACATCACCTACACCAATTATATTAATACAATTAGTGTGCTTAGCAGTTGATAGTGGTTTTGTAAGCACATCCGCACCCATATTTTCGGTGGAAACATGTGCTATTTCGATTTTTCCACTATTTCTTGTTTCCCTTATGAAATGATGCCTCACATCTATATGTTTGGTTCTCTTATGAAACACGGGATTCTCTGATAATTTAATGGCACCTATATTATCAGTTAGTATTCTTACTTTTCCAATTTTTGAAATACCAATCTCATTTAGAATTTTACTTAGGTAAAGTACTTCTTTAGTACTTTCAGAAAGAGCCATGTACTCAGCCTCAGTAGAAGACAGCGCTACAGTACACTGCTTCCGACTTTCCCAACTTATCGTACTACCACTCATTATAAAACAATAACCTGTATATGATTTCCGATCATCAGTACAATTACCCCAGTCAGCATCTGCATAACCATATAAGGGATCGTTAGTATTCCTAAATTTCAGCCCATAATTAATAGTTCCCTTAAGATATCGCAGGACACGCTTTGCAGCAGTCCAATGGGTCTTATCGTAGCAATTTAAGAACTGGCTAAGTTGGCTAACGGCATGAGAAATGTCAGGTCGGGTGGATGTTGCCAAATACATTAACCCCCCTACTAATTCTCGGTAGGGATATTCATCGTCGCATTTTTCTCCATTTTTCAATTTAATGCTTACGACCATGGGGTAACTTACCGTCTTTGCTTCTGCCATACCAAACCGATCCAATAGCTCTTTGATATAACTTTCTTGGCTCATTGTAATTGATCCATCATTCTGTTGAAAATTTATTCCTAAACAATAACAATATTTAACCAAGCCCTCAAATTTTATTTCCAATTCCCTTTCTAGGTGGTTTTTAAACTTTCCTATCATGCTTGGGTCTTGCGACATGAATAAAATGTCATCAACATAAATTACAATTACAGTTTGTCCTTTATCACTTTTAATATAATACATGCAAGGGTCGGCATCAGATCTTTTTCCTCCAAAATTGTTTAAAATATCATTTACTTTGACATTCCAACACCTGCCCGCTTGCTTTAGCCCGTATAGTGATTTTTTCAAATAAAGAACTTTGTCCCCTTCGTCAAGGATTTCTGGCATTTTCTTACTTTTTCTATAGTATTCGCTATTAGGTTTTTCCTGCAAAATTAATTGCTCTAATGTTTCTCTGAAATATTTAGGGCATTCCATAAAAATTTCTTCCTCCAAGTTCCCATTTAAATAAGCTGTGGTTACGTCGAATTGGTGAATTTGCATTCCCAAATTTACTGATAAGGCAGCCATAAGGCGAATAGACCCTTGTCTTGCGACAGGCGCAAAAGTTTCATTAAAATCTATCCCAGGTTTCTGATTGAAATCTTTCGCAATTAGTCGCGCCTTGCATTTTAAATGCGTTCCATCTGCGTTATATTTGTTATTATGAATAAATTGACTACCAATACATTTTCCAGATTTGGGTCGATCTACCAATTCAAACGTCTCATTTTTTATTATGCTCTTTAGCTCCCTAACTAAGGCTTCGTACCATAACTTCGCCTCCGAGCCCTTTAGCGCATCGCTTATAGGAATTTCGGAACTACAGTTGTTAACAACACCTGCAATTTCCCCCTCACTCGGGTCCTTCGCGCGCACAACATCTCGATTTCGGAGCGATAAGACATTTTCCTTTGCCTCTCGTTTTTCCTCGCTAGGGATAGGGGATTCGACCTCGCTTCGGATAGGGGAGTCATCACTAACCGGGGGTTGGGTTTCGGTTTCAAATGTCCCCCCTCGTTCATTTTTACCCGTAGGGTCTTGGCTCGAGAACTCATTTTCAAAAATTATGGGGATGTTTTCCTCAGCTATGATTTCATCTAGTACAGAAGGATTAACACTACTATCAAACGTTTCAAAAAATTTAACGCTCCGAGAAATAATTACTTTTCTTTCATCTGGTAAATAAATGCGGAACGCTTTAGAGTTATCTGAATAACCTACAAATATCCCTTTCCTTGATCTAGCTGAAAATTTGTGTTTTGGTTTATCATTTAAACAGAATGCTGTACAACCAAATATTTTAAAGTAACTGACATTGAAGGTTACCTCATTCCATAACTCATAAGGAGTTTTTCCATTAATTGCTTTTGTAGGACATCTATTTCTAACATAATTAGCGGTATTTATAGCTTCTGCCCATAAATAAAGCGGTGAATTAGCTTGCGATAACATGCATCTGGCTGTTTCAACCAACGATCTATTTTTTCGCTCCGCTATCCCAGATTGTTCCGGGCAATACGGAACAGACAACCTATGTTGAACTCCCTGCAATTTTAATAAATTTTCAAATTCCCTGTTTATAAATTCTCGTCCATTATCACTCATAAAAACTTTAATTTTCCTAGACTTTTGATTTTCCCAAAGACATTTAATTTCCTTGAATGCTGATAGAGCTTCGCTTTTATTTTCCAAAAATTTAACTGCACAATAGCGCGAATACTCATCAATGAAAGTCATAAAATAAAGAGACTTACCTACTGAAGGAATCCGAAATGGGCCACAAAGATCTGAATGTATAACTTCTAACAAATTCTAACTCTCTCTGACTTTTTAGGGAAAGGCGCTCTCGATAATTTGTTTAATGCACACACTTCGCAATTAAATTCATCCGATGGTTTCGCAATATTTAAACCCCTAATATTACCTTTACTTGCTGAATCTATAAAATCTTTCAAATTAAGGTGTCCCATTCTACAATGCCACCTTGTTATATCACAAACCTTGCTTTTTGTATCAATGGATTCACTTACATGATTGGCATTCTCATTACATACTTTTAGATAATAAAGATTGTCTTTCCGATCAGCAATAAATTTAGAGTTAGAATTTTCAATCGTTGCACCAGAGTTCGTGAAAGTCACAGTAAATCCTTTATCGCATAGCTTTGCAACGGATAACAAGTTCGTTCTCAAGTCAGGTATCAGCAAACTGTCGTGAACGACGATATCTTCCACTTTTCCGTCGATCTTGGTTTTCACTGCAACATTTCCTGTTCCAGTCACTTTAGTTGTCTGAGTATTAGCTAGTTTTAGCTCTGCAACTTCAGATTTTTCGATGCAAACAAATTTCGATTCATCATTGCACAAGTGAGCTGTGCACCCGCTGTCGAGGCACCACATTTCTTTTGCCTCACCGTTAGAGAAAATCCTGCTATCTGCAGTGTTTGATATAACATCTGTCATGAAACCTGTTGCTTGTTTCTTTGCATAACACTGAGATGACCGATATCCCATTTTTCCGCAAGTGAAACATCTTATTTTGGAGAAATCATTTTTCTTTATATCATTTTTCACACTTTTAGCGGTTTTCCATGATGATTTTTGCTTTAGATGCTTCGCCGCAAACGCTCCAACTTCCGATCGGTCAGTATCCGGTCTGGCGTCGCCCTCTTCCACGATTTTTATCCGAAGTATTTCTGGTTTAGGCAATTCATCTCGGGACTCTATGGCACACCGGAAATTTTCAAACGTCGATGGTAGACTGTATAGCATCATCACGGATAACAAGTCTTCATCAATTCTTATTTCCATCTCGGAAAGCTTATCCACAATGTCGAAGAATTTTTCCAGGTGTCCTCGAACATCTCTCGATCCGTCTGGCATCTTTAGCTGAATGAGAGATTTTAGCAGCGACGCTTTTCTAGCGGGACCTTTTGACATGTATATCTCCTCTAATTTTCTCCATATGTCGTTGGAACTTTCACAGTTCTTGATTTGCTTTAATTCGGACGAGGAGATACATAATATAATGTCCGATTTCGCCCTTTCATCATTTTCAATCCACAAATCATACGCTTCTTCTGTTTTCGGATCTGCGGCATCAATTACTGGTTTCTTGTGTGTTCCATTTACGTATTTCCAATTTCCATTCTTGATCAGTACCGCTTTCATCAAAATTCTCCACGTTTCGTAATTGTCTTTACTTAAAAGCTCAATTCGCGACGCTCCGAACGAAGCAATTTCCAAGCGTGTTCTCCACACAGACAAAGAAAATCAGTTTTCTCCATTCAGCGATCTGGTCTGCGGACTGTGTGACATAACCTGTGAGGTACTGGAAGTAATCACTGACGAAACACAAATCCATGTTTGGAGAACATACATTTAATAAAGATACGCCACGAAACAATTAAAATACATCACAATAAAAACATTCAGTAAACTTTGAGCAAAGCTGCTCTCACATCGCGCATCCGCCGGGAGAAGCAGAAGAAGAGGGAAGAAAAAGTACATACACAACCCTTCGCCTCCTACGCTCGGAGAGAAGGGGGGGGGGGAGTGACGTCACATCCTCCAAAGTGGCCAGTAGTGAGAGTTTGTTCCCCGGTGCAGTGCTTCGCAGGAGAGAATAGGTGGCATTGTAGATATGGAAAAAATATTTTATACTCTAACATTTTTAAATTAACATATGAAGTATATCCACAATATTAGGTATATATTGGAAATATTTCTGATTCTGAAGTAGTTCCACTACCAATAAATTTTTAAATGGTAACTTTGGGCTTTGAAAACACAAACCAGTAGTTTTACATAGTGGGAATTTAATATTTAGCCCAAATGTACTTAAAATGTATCCACAATATTAGGTAAACATCGAAAATATTTGTAATGTATTCCTAATATTGACAAGAAATTATTTTTAGAAATTTTCATAACGTTTTCATTTTTTAATGTTTATTTACTTAATTACTCAATATTATTATTAAATTGCAAGTCAAAACTAGTGTAAAAAGTTGCAAGTTATATTTAAAATGTATCCACAACAGTGGCATAGCCAGAACTTTTTCATGGGGGGGGGTACGACTACTGCAACTCGCATACATGTATATGTGTGTGTAAGGAAGTGAAGAATATACATTTCGTATGGCAAAAAATTCCTCATGGGGGGTGACCCCCCCCTATCCCCCTATACTATTGGGAGCCTCAAAAATATCTATCAGACATTGAGATCAAAATACCAGGGCAATCTTCGCGCAAATAAATATAGGGCCAATTTTTTAAATTTTACAAATGATTTTAACTACAGTCATATTTTAAATATGAAATGGTATGTTTTAATCAAAGCTTATGTATTTTTATAAAATTACCAGCTGAAGTAGCCGTTCTTCGCACGGGAATGAATGGACTCTTTGATATTACGATTTGTGGTGATTACTATTCATTGTAATAAAGAGATATAGCAAAATAGTAACGCATTATATTGTGTTCAATAACCATGCATACCGAATTTCAAGGCAATCGTTTGTACGGCGCAGAAGGCCATGCGGCGTAGCGCAATCTAGTGGCGAGTTTTAGCAAAACGGATACGGCGAAAATATTCTTCGCATTCAGATATCGATGAATACGAAATTTCAGGACGATCGGCTGGACAGCCCTGAAGTTCATGTGTTGACGCGACATCTAACGCGAAACTCTTCCCCGTGTTCAAATACCTATGTATACCTATTTTCATAGCGATCAGTTGCACAGTCAAGAAGTGATACACTGCAGCGCCATCTAGTGCTTAATTAAAGTAATGATATTCTACAGTGCCGTCAAGTGGCGAGTTATAGCAAAATGGATAACGCCAAAATATTCTCATTGTTCAAATAGCTATGTATACTGATTTTCATAGCGACCGTTTGAATGGTCAAGAATGTGCCCTAGCAGCAATCTTTGCTCGGGCTTTACCAGGCCTATGATCGGTGCATCGGCTATTCATCGCCTGATCATTACTGATCATCCTTAATTTTTCGCATGTTCATCTTTTCCCGATGATCGAATCTTTACACTGAGGTCTGATAGGCGCTTTCAAGATTGCGAAGGGTAAAGCGAGCAAACAGGTTTATATTGGTCTTTCTCCCAAGTAGCTGAACGGCTCGATATCTCCGTTC
>JAWZYV010018174.1:0-29431 GCA_038373885.1 Cheiracanthium punctorium
TCAAAAAAGGGTCTCTTGATCTGTGGCACGCGATGAACGTTTCGATCGTCCGCCATCTTGCTGGTCGTTAAGTCGAGCGATGGCAAAGGCTGCCCTTTATTCAGCATTGGGAAAGGGTAGCGCCTCAAAGGGTTAACAGTATTTTTCATTTAGATTAGGGTTACTACCCATTTTGAGTGTCCTCCTAAAAGACATGTTGAAACAGCCAATGGCTAAAATGGGCTTGAGCCCAATGGAAGGGGACATTTTTTTAGAGGGGCGATGAAGGCAAGTATTGTCCATTCGATATTTTAAAGCTGAGAAAAAGCTCGAAAGATTTTGCATTTTCACGTATCCATTATTGTTATTTTGTTATCTAGCAACTAGGTGACATATATGCTTGCTCCATTGGACGACACTGAACTGTTCATTTGGGTTTTTGCACATGCGTTATTGCACAAAGGTTGCATCTAGCTGCTGCCGTTCGCAGCGTGAAAATAGCGTCGATTTTGGTACCGCATACGTTAGCGCATTATATAAGTAGACTAGGAAACTTTCAATAAGAATAAAATTACGCGCAATGAGACAAAACCAATTAAAGTGCGATGCAGATCTTCAACACCTTAAGAAATACAATACTCGTGGGCCCCCACAAGGGGTCTGGGTGGACCCCTGGGTCCAGGGCCTGGCCCTGCCCCCCCCCAAGTCCATCCCGACGCAGTTACAATTTTGAATGACTATAACTAATACAAACTAGAAAAAGCATTTTGAATATATTTTTTAATCCAACGAAATTTTAGAAGATTACAGGTAATTGTAGTTTAAAATTTAAAATCACATTGAACGATAAACCGTTTATCCTAAAAGTTCATTAAAATGATCATTCCGTGAGTTGTGTGAACTTGCGTGCGTCTTATTTCCATACTTTCAACCTGCCAGGCCCTCCTTGAGAGAGGGACAAGAGGGGCCACTGCCCCCGGGACCGAGCTTTAGGGGGGCCCATAACTGAATGGAAATTTTATCAAGTTTTTTTTTTCCTTTAAATAAGATAGGTCCAATGTAATCATTACTAGTTATCCTAAAGTTTAGCTCTTTGAGTATGAAACTGAATACATTCACAGGGTATTTTACTCTTGTCAGTTTGTCATTTTTAATTGTGTCAATATAGTTTGAACTTATAAAATAGTGACCATAATGATTCCCCCCTATTTGCAGGTTAAATTACATTCTAAAAGAGTATGGGTAAAAAATAGCAGCGCCATTTCAATGCAGCACACGGCTGGGCAAAAAAAAGGGGGGGGATCTCTGATCTTGGGTACAGGGCCCGTAATCGAATGTGGGGACCATGACAATGCTACTCGAAATTGGCACTCTTTGAAAAAACTACCATGCATACAATTTTGAATGTTTTTCTGCAAGATGAATGCACTCGGGGAATCCGCGACTCGAACTGTTCTGCGAAGGAACGAACAGTACAGCCGAAGGATTGCCCGGGTTTTAACAGTACTGAATGGAGCCCTCGCCAAGATGGGGCTATAAACAGCTAATGCCGAACAGATAAAGAAAAGTGGGATATTCATTTAAGGTATTGTCTTGTGTTTAGGGGTGCAGTGATAGCTATTTTTACTTTCCGAACATGTACCCTGTAAGGAAAGTACTGTAATCATGAAAAAATTAGACTTCGAGATTTGGGTGTATGGACACGTTTTGAGGTCTTCTGAATTCAGTTATGCTGTTTTTACGAGATGTATGAATGTGTGTATCTGAGTGTACACTATAGCTCCTATACGGGGCATTCGATTGAGCTCCAATTGGGTATATATGTTATAAACCACCGTCGCAAGACCGGTATTGATTTGGGTGTATATAGGACTTATGATTTTTCTAACCGGTGTTGATTTTAATGTGTATAGGACTTATAGTTTTTCTACAGGGCTACGACAAAGATTTCTTTTACATTATGGCCTATGGGGAGAAATCTTGAAAGTGCGCTAGCGTTTATTTAAATGCTTGGTCATGATCTTAATCGTAAGTGTTTGGAAAGTCGAGTGGAGTCACTCCAGATTTTTATGTATGGATACACCCTCTTGTAGAATGTGATAAGGCACGCTCTTTCAGAACCTCTGGTTGAACGCATCGTGACGGCCATTGCCCGATGAACTAGCCCGTGTCTGTCAAAACGGTTGGTTCCGATTTCTCCAGACACAGAACAGACGTCAGAATAAGTTACCGATGACGTCAGTACGGGAAAAAGTTATTTGACTTCCTAAATGAAAATGAGTTAAAAACTTTTACAATACATCTTCGCGAGCCGTACTGCGTAGACTGTTACCAAAGATAAACCTGTTCGAGAAATCTTCGGGGACTCCCTTAACAATTTGAATATTTTTCGAAATGTGTGACGCCTCGTTAAGTTTTGCAATGCCATTCCGCGTTTAAAGAGCTTTTCCAGAGAGTTTAATGAAAGGCACTTGGATCGCAGTGTCAAGTGCAACTTGCACAGAAGGAGACCGAATTTTTTCAGGTCCCTGGCTCAGTGAGATCATTTGAATGTGTTTTCAAAGGGTCGTGAAATAGTTTTTGTTTTTCAAAGCCCATATTTATATTCATGGAATCGAAACGGAAGAATGCAAAAATCATTCGCGAACCTACCTATAACTGAAAACATCCCTGAAACGTAAAATGCGCGGGAAGATTTTCCAATGGAACCAAAAATCACCGATTTTAATCACAGGGTGTTTGCAAAAGAATATCTGGATTTTGAAGCAAAAAATGGAAATCCTTTATGGACAAATGAGAGCAAAAGAAACGTTCATAGTGTATAAAATCACACGTTCGGCCTTCTTCCCCTTCTTCAAAATTTCCAAGCATGCATGACTTACGAAGCAATGCCCCCCTTTTTGATGCTGTGTGCACTCTTTTACAGACACCCTGTTCATTCATATCGTTGCAAAATCTTCCATGCATTTCACATTTTAAAAGAGCTCGGCAAAAAAGTGCAGTTAAAAAGAGGGTCCATTGTTTTGTCTGATTCTGCAGAAACGCCAAGTGTTATTCGTGTAGCTTTCGCATTGCACTTTAAGGAGAGTAGGGGGGGGGGTATGTGAAAACCTCTTCACTACAGTCCAATCCCGTTTGAACGACCAAGGCACCCGAGAAATCATTTCGCCGAAAAGAAATTTCACTGCACCGATACTGTATCTCTATGCTGTAATTTGATTTTGCGGATGACCAAAAATCTCCACTATAGCAAGATTTTCGCTGTAAAGGACAGCGCTAAAACGGGATTCGAATGTGTTTTGAACTATGTAAAAGCATATCCCCTTTAAGATGAGGGAACTGGGAAAATAATAGGAAGCAATTTTTCAATCATGCCTTCAATATTGAATGAGCTGTCTAAAAGTTCACTGAAATTTCATTTTTATGACAGTTTGCAATAAGACGTATCATCGTCCTAAAATAGAGCTGTGATGAAAGCACTACAGATCTGTTTTACTTTACAAGACTAGGATAATATGTACTCAGTATTAGTAAAGGAATCAAAATCAAGCCATCTAATTTATTTAAAAATTATTATTATACAGGACATCTGTAACACAATTGAATACATACAGATTTTAGAATGTTTGTCGATGAATAAGAATCGATAAAAATAACAATAAATGGACGTTTTTATGTAAACAAATGAAAGCGTTCTGAGACGTTTCTAGTGCCCGTAACATTCCACATGCCCCGTCGGGTACGTTCCTGTAAAGTAGAAAAGTTTTCGAGAACATTTTAACATTAAAGACTTCAAAACGTCTCACGCGTTCATAAATGAAGGACTAACAGCAATTCTGAAGGCGATATCCCGAGATGGAAGACGAAGTGACGAATTCCTGTGTTAACCTGTGGAGAACATTTTTTCCACACTGAATAATACAAGGGTCGCCGCTTATTCAGGTCATATCGGGACGGATTGTGATGGATCGGAATAACCGAAATCCGAAATAAACGGTGGAAAAAAGTAAAAGTGAGACATTACAGGAAAAACAAAATCAGTAAATTAAATCAAAATATGTGACCTTCGTCAATAATTTAAATAATTTAAGGTATGCACTTATTTATCTAACAATAAAGAAGTAAAAAAATACACATATACATTTATTTAAAAAAAAAAAACGTATTTTGGTTATTTTGTCCCGTTCATACGGATATTCACCGGAATAAGCGGCTCACCGGATAAACCATCGACCGAAATGAGCGGCGACCACCCGCTGTATTTTGTCTTTATTCTTTCTCTCTCTACCATCTGGCTATTGATGCTGTACATGATATATCTTTTTTGAAATTTTTCTAAAACCAATAATTCTAATGTCGCCAACGATTTTCTATTACCAAAGCTGCACACAGTATTCTAACTCCCCACCGAGCGTGATACTTGAAAAGCCCTCCTGGTCACCCTTTAGGGAGATGAAGAATTTGGCGACATTCGCTATGACTATCGAGCAGTTCCTAGTAAAAAACAGTCCGACACTATTTTATAACCAACCTGACTAGAAAATATCTTATCACCGTCATCGATCGCCAAAAAGTTAAAAAAATCGCCAAGAGATCGTAAATACTGAAGCTGCCCAGCCCATTTGTTTGTACTAAACACGAACCTCCATACATCTGCTTTTTCCCAGTATTTCAACGATTCGCCTAAAAGCACACAGTGAAGTAACACAAAGCATAATAGGCCTCTACCAAAAAGTGATCTCACCCTTTTAATGTACAAAACCCATGCCATAGATTGCAGTGTCTTTACTTATACAGTCATTCATCTCTTGATGTAGAAGTTATGGTACTTTTGTCTTATGACGGCCATTGACTTTCCTTGGCGACATTATGATTGCGACACGATCGCTTTAATCCTCCGAAAATCTGTAGGAATTGAAACGTTTTCCCCATATTTCAGCACCATGCTCTTGGCGATATAAATCGATTGGGCAGTTAACGTATCATTCTGCCGACTCTTTTCACCCGAAGGAAGGAAGTCCAATAAAAGAAAGTAACGTAATATTTTATTACTAGTGTTACCAACCCTATTTCGTTTTATGAGATACCAGATACTCAAATATTTCTGTAATGCGTGTATAATCTCGCTTGCTGTAAGAGTTCTGACCGCTAGAACTCATTAACCTCCGTTTGGCGCTGTTGACGGTATGCCATCCAAGTACCTAATGATAGTACAGTTTATCATAAAAACTTACCAACTATAAAAAATTTATTAATGTATTTTTGTTTCACTGTTAATGTGGCTCAGATTGAATATTTGCCACACTTGGCGAGATGAAATACTTGGGAGATAATCATTTTTCATGGATGCTGCCATAAAAACAGTTCTCGATACACCCTATTCTATAATCAATGGCTGATGGGCGTACTTAGCACCGCGAAATAGTTCCTCTCGTCCTGGTGGCCAATATCCAATCTCTACCTGTTATTTAACTCTTCTGTTTTTACCAGTCAAGTGATTTAAATAATCGCGTCGCATTAAAAATCGCTCCACTGGCAAAATTTGCGATCTTTGGCTCCTATCTGCCATCTTAAATATTCACAAATCGACTCGTTACCTGATGCAATATCCCTATTTCATAAATAGTTACTAACAAAAGCAGCGTTAGTCATTAAGAACTTAGCAGTCATTCAACTAAATTCTTTTAAAAACTGTTAAAATGTTACAAGTATGTGTTTATTCAACAGTTTAACCGTCACTAAGCCCAACTTCATCACTACATATTGATAACTGTAATAATTTACAAGAAATGAACATAAATGAAAGCCAACACTTACATTTCGACGAAACGGGACCCCAAAGAAGCCATTTTAATCAATCGAATCAAAATAAGATAGTTAATAAGCTTTCAAATTATAGATTAGACTTCTTATCACAAATGCTTTAATGCAATCAAGATGGCGTCTGATAGATGTTTTAACAATAGCGATGCCATCACTCAAAAAGAAACTTCCTCCAACAATGGCGATGAAATTGCTATTCCAGCATCACGTCTCATGCCGATGTGTGTTATTTCGTATTTGTGAGCGTAATCAGCTTATTTTCTGCGATGGAGGAACGGTTTTTAAGGGAGTAGGACTTTTTTCTTTTAACTTCCTTATACGAAGTGAAGTTTTGCAATCGTGTAACATTTCGGTATTTACATTTCGCAGGATGAATCGATTGAGACAGTTCATGGATTTTCCTTGACACGTTTCTGGGTTCCGTCCTAACCAGCATCGTGTTCGATCTTCAGTGAAATCTCTCTAAAAGATCACCTCTATTGAGAGACCACCTCTCATAAAGACCATTGATTTTGGGTCCGTCATTCCTGGCCTAATAGGAGTTGATTTCCCTCCATTAAAGGACCGCTCTTTCCCAACTTGAAGTGTGGACTGTTTAGCCGGGGGAAATGTCAAAATTGCTCTTCTCTCAGGAACAGAGTCCAGCTGGCAGAGAAAGGGCTAACGGTACCCTTGTCTGGAATTGTCCGTGCAGGCGTTTTTTCAAGAGAAAGGTTAAAAAGTTCAGCTTTACCAGAAATTGGGAGCATTTCTTGAAGAGAGATTGTCACTTGTTTAGGTGGTAGAAAATCTTCCTTTTTACTGACTGACTGGCTGACTGATAGAGGGAAATTACGGGAGCACCTGCGCGAAGCGCTTATCTCCAGTGTGTAATGTAGCGTTGTCATTTGGTATAGTGTAGTAGAAGGCCCGTAAGTTTGGGCAAAAAGATCAGTCAAGTCAGTTAGGTGAAGGAAAAGGAGTGCATGCTAAGATGAAAGGTGGGGGTTGTCAGATATGGGTGTCAATCCTTCCTCCCCCCGACAAGCGGACTTCAACGGAAGGGTTGCTCGACTATCTCACAGAGTTAGTTAGGGTCCAGGATAGCCAAAGCAGTCCTGGGTCGTTTCTTGTGAGTAGGGTCGGCGTGGTCAAAGTCCGGGATTTCTGCCAGGATCTCGTTTGGCAGTTTGTGTAAGTTGTTGTAAAAGTTGGACGTGATATCAAAGAATTGCTTTCGCATTGTTGATATGTTTAGGTCTTTTCGAATGTTTGTGTTTGACAGGAAGTGGTGGCCGTTGTGGATTTTCCGTACGATCGCGCTCTGCTTGGATTCGAGTTTTTCAATGTTGGACTTAGAGGAGCATGCCCAGACAGGGGCAGCGTAAGTGGCAGCGGGTCGGACAAATGTTTTGTAAAGTAAAGTCTCGTTGGCATGACCAATATGAGTGTTCTTCCGGGTACAAAGTAAAAGGAAGTAATGTGTTCGCGAAAAATTCCGGTATCCAGATATTGACGAGAAAATCGATTTCGACTACCTCTAAATTGAGATTTAAGAGCTTTTGCAAGGCATCTCATCACACGTATGTAAAAGGCAGGTACAATCCATTTTGACCGCCACAAGTCCATTTTAATGCGTTTTTCTCTGACGTCTGTACGTATGTATGTAACTCGCGCATCTCAAAAATTATGAGTTGTAGAGTGTTGAGATTTTATTTAAAGGAGTGTTGTGTAACATCAGGTTGTGCATTTCCTTTTTTGGTTCCGATAGACTGTATAGTTTATGGACAGGGCCACCCAAAAGATTTTCCATACATTACGCTCTATGGGCAGAAATTCATTACACAGTATTTTAGAGATATTAAGTTATTTCAAACGAATTAAAAGGGATGTTTGTTGTTAAGGATTACAAAAAAAATCTCTCCATCGGAAACAGCACTGTTATAAAAAGTCTGAATTTTACAGACAATAGCAACCTGGTTTTCACGGAAGAATCTCCCTTACTGGTGAATAAAGGATTTTTGCTGTTTTTTAACGGAAGTTCTGTAAAAAAAAAAAAAAAAAAAAAAAAAACGAAAATTACCTGTGATTCTTCTGAAAGTCTATATTCGGGGCACACCTAACCTGATAGTGGAGGGAATGCTGCAGAATGTGTGATTCCGCCGTTCTCAAATAGTTCTTTCCATTTCCCCAGCTTATTACGAAACCAAAACATTTTCCATTGAAAGTTAACACTCAGAGGAGAATTCAGATTTACCATGAGTTCACTAAATCGGCTATTCGAAGAAAAGTGCATTCCTTTTTCTTCAAAAATGAAATTCCTACCGCACGTAAAGTAATGCTGGCAACAAATAAAGATCCCGACCATCCAAACCTATGCATTTAGATCGGTAAGAAATTGAAAGATTTGGGATTTGTCTTCGAAAAAAGAAGTCTCACTTCTATGTTATTAAAACCAGAGCCCGATCAAGACAACTGTGGGCCCTGGGCAGAAGAAAAAAATTGGGCCCCATGCAATAATCTTACCAAAAAAAAAAAAGAACAGATTATGATTGGTTTATTATGAAAGTTTTAAATAGTTTTAAATAATTTAATTTTAAGTAATCTGAAATAAACAAATATACAGCCAACTCCCTTTAATCCGCAGCTGAATTTTTAATGTAAACAAACAAATCAATTTTGAAAAAATTCGAATTTCAATGTATTCGTCGATTCTCGAAGAATTAAAATTAAATTAAAATTTGCATTTAGAAGAATTAAAAATAAGTTTAAATTAATTTATACAAGTGTAAATTTGAATTATTTTCATTGTTCGTACTTTATAATTAAAAAATCATTCAACTTATAAATTTTTTTATCCTTTCTAATTTTATTGTAAAATTATAAAAGTGTAAGATGTAAGATTTTTGGGCCCCTAAAATCTGTGGGCCCTGGGCAGTTGCCCCGTTTGCCCTGCCGGTAATATGACACTGATTAGAACTCGACGATATTCAAAAGTGGTGTCACAAGTATTTACGAAGCATTATGAGTTATCGAGAAGAAGGTAGGAAAATTTATTTTACTGATGAGACGTGGGTAAATTTTGGTTATACTAAAGACCGCACATGGCAAGACACAACAGTGAAATCCCATAAGCAAGCATTTCTGGAAGGCTTACCTCCACTGAACTTTAAAATTGCATAAAAAATTAATAAATAATAGTTTAATGGCGATGAATCGACAGAAAATTCAAACTGAAATAACGACGTAAATGGCAGGCTGTTTGAGCAAACAATATCTGAAACTGCAGTTCCGTTCCCAGGTAGCAGAGAGATATTGGCCAGTATCAAAATTGTAATATTGGTCATCATTAAATGGATCCACCCTAAATGATGTTTGTGAATATTATTTTTTGATATTGATTAACGCTGTTCCGAGATTTCTGAATACCGTATAAGATATTCGTGGATATCTTTCCATGGCATTCCCGAATTACGTTTTCAGATATTGTTTGCTTCAAACAGAAAATGGTGAACATATACATAACACGCTATTAATAAAATTTGAGCAAAAAGAAGAAATATTTTTAAATGGTTTGCAGGTTGTGGGAGTTTACAGACCACTCAGGTTGAAATTGAATCATATGCAGGGCACACCGCCTGTCAGTTGCAATAACCAGATTCAAAAAGGAAATGAATGCCTAAGAACGAAACACAAACAACATTAAAAGAGAGAGAGAGATCATTACATGATTTCTAAAATATTCTCTAATATTAACTAATGTTTATCAGATACTATGAAAAAGAGTTTATCTACTCTAGATTTAAAAGAATTAAGATTTTTAGATTGCTGTTTTTGAATGATAGGATAAATTATGTTAAAACTATTATGATTTCTAAAATATTCTCAAATATTAACTAATGTTTATAATGTAATATTAAAAAGAGTTTATCGCTCAGAAAAGTGTTTATCCATGCTAGATTTAAAAAATGTGATTTTTAGGATGCTGTTTTTGAATACTACGATGACTATATGTTTTCTAAAAGGAATAATTCTATGTATAATATTCAGAGACTTTTAAAATATCAACCAATATCGGTAAGACGTCCGGCCAAATCATTCTGAAACCTGGGTTCCATGCAATATGATTTTATCGCCAAGGGCGTGGCCGTAGGAGGGACTCCGAAATACGGATCTCTCGCAATAAAGGTTGCAGCAGAATTAGTTGAACGCTTCAAAATATAATAAGGAAGTTTTTGTTATTAGGGCTCCTGCACTTCTTTTGCTATACTCCAGTTCAACTTAACCTGACAGTACGTGGCAAGGTACGAGTGCCTTATTGCGCCGTTTGTCAAGTATTCGTGCGCGCTTTCTTGTCTTCCTCTCTTGTACTCTTTGACTAATTGTTCTATTTGGCGATTTATCGCCCGTACTTCGTACTAATGCTGCATTCGTATCCCGACTTCGTGCAATCGAAATCGACTATATTTTTCTGCGCTATCGTAGTCTAGTCAATCATAATCTGGAAATTTAGTTTTACAAATAATCTAATGTAATCGTAATCGGAAAACTAAATCCCCGTGTAATCGTAATCTAGTCATAATCTAGAAATTTAATTTTCTAACTAATCGTAGTATAATCATAATCATTTAAGATGTGCGTAATCAGAACTGCTTGAGACGATTACAGAATTATATTCACTCTATGTTAGGGTTTATATCAAACAAAGATAACAGGAAAAAAACATTAGGCTGTGTTAGTCTTCGTAAATTTCTGGGGCTCCTGCTTTCAGGTCTAATCAAAATGCTGAAGAAAATCTTGAACTCTGTTTTAACATGTTTATTCACATTGTTACAATGACGCAAAGCCAAAAGTTATCTTCTCTGTCGCCAGCATTGTTTCTTCTCAAAGGTCCTCTCTCTGGGCCCAGCAACGTATTCTGAGATCTGTGGGAGGGGAAGCAACGCTGGGACAGAGAGGAGGAAGTCTTGTCTCTTGTATTATTGCAGGGCTTTGCCTAAAACAGGTTAACCCTTTAACGCGCAGTGATCCCACTCTGGGAATACCCAATTCTGACGTTTTGACTGTTGCCAGTCACGAAGAATAGATTTGATTTGTATAAAAATAGTTGCGGGTGACAGAGCTCCACGAGAATCCTTTACTTTTTAGCACGTCATTTCCCGTCAAAAAATGGTCACGATTATTTTTAACAGCACTAATATCTGCTGAAAAAAGGAAGAAGGCGAGAACAGCTGGATAGATCGACCAATTCTGAAAAAAGGGCAGCCGTTGCCATCGCTCGACTTAACGACCAGCAAGATGGTGGAAGATCGAAACGTTCATCGCGTGCCACAGATCTAGAGACCCTTTTTTTAATGCAGCTGGCTGTGTCTCTAGATCTGTGGCACGCGATGAACGTTTCGATCTTCCACCATCTTGCTGGTCGTTAAGTCGAGCGATGGCAACGGCTGCCCTTTTTTTCAGAATTGGGAAAGGGTTGCGCTTCAAAGGGTTAAATCAGCATTCAAGGATCCTTTTATGTGTGTTATTTTACAAAGTTTTAAGCATTTATTGTTTAAACAGCAGTTTCTTTTGAGTATTTTTTGTTACTTATTTCTGTCATTTGCGTATAAAGTTGTACCAGGTAAAAGCTATAAATGCTCACAAAAAGTATTTTGTAATCGTAATTTAATCTTAATCTCACCATCCGTATTCGTAATCGAAATATTTATTGGTTTGATTATTTTAATATAATCGAAATCGACAAAATATTTGGCATTACCGCAATCTAATCGAAAGCGACAAAATAAATACATGGGATTGCTGTAATCTAATCGTACTTTCAATCTGAAAAAGGAAAGTACTGGCATTCGTTTCGAAGTCTGCCCATGACACATTAAAATGTAAATTTAAGAGCACCAGAAAAATATTAAGAAATTATGTATACATAAAAAATTGTTCACATATGTTATCCGTGAGATTGAAAAACACCAGAGTTCTATCTAGATGTTGCTGATCGTATTCAGCTGAAAAGTGATAAGTGATTAGGAATTGCAAGACATCTTCAGCAGCATACATAATTTTAAATGTAAACATTCTAATTTAAAATGTAAAACATTTTCAAATGAAATACGTATGCATTTTCTGCAAAAGCACTTACTTTCGCGATTACGACGAAATACTTTTTTTTTTTTTTTCGCTGCAAATAATAATAAAATTATCAGAAAATTTTCACTTACTAATATTTAATGATTTATTGCACAAGCACAGTTTAAAAAACTCTTTCTTGAATTATAAAACAATAATACAACTAATAGATTGCTACTCATTCATTAAATACTTATACCCGCTTCTTTGGAGACATTCAAAATGGGGAGGGGACGGGGGACGAACTTTTCGGACAAAAGGAAGCTTCTTAAAATGACTTATGCAAAAGGGGTTCTTTGCTTTAGGGATTTTTCAACGTCCGGTTCTAATCATATAAAGTTCGCGAAGGTTTTAGCTCGTGAAAGCACCGCCATCTTCTCGAAAATAGCTGATCGCGAAGATAATTGCTTTTACAGTGCATTGATGTATTCTAAAATAAAGAAAATAATAATAATAATTTGGATAGTATAGTCCTTCTAAAGCTTTATTTGGGTAGAATGTTAAGGGGACCGGGTAAGCCCTATCTCCGCCATGTTAAATTCATGAACTTTATGTACCTTTTTCTCAGAAATGGTGAAAGATAATGGTACAAAATTTTAACAGCAGTTAGAATGACATATTTTAACGGGTCAGTTTTTTTTTCTAAATAAAAATTTAAAAATATTAATTTTTTACTGAAAATAATTTTTAAATTTCCATTTTTGATAGAATATTGCTGCCTAAAATGAATAATTCTCAATATATTAACAAATTGCCAAGTGTAAGTGTGTAATATAATATGATATATCTGTCATGAAAAAATTGAGTTCATAAGTTTAATAGATATTGAGTAAAGAACACGAATATTTTAAATAAATAGTTTTGAGAAAATCCGCTTTAAAGATTTTTAGATAGCGTATAAACTATGAAGGGCCTTGGGGAAATATAAAAATTTCTAATACTTCTGTTTTTCATATAAACAAATTGTTAGAAAGATAAAAATTTAAAGTATTTACTGCAATGAAAGAATAATAATCGATTTTTCGACGGAATTTGGCGTACCTGGTCCCCTTAAATTCAATAATTTTAACATTAACATACGTATAGCTTCTCTTGCTGCCGTAAACATGCATCGATTACTAGGAAATTTATGTATGTTACTCCTATGTACCCAATTGAAGTAGGTGTGTGAAGCATTAATAGTTCTTTAACAGGAGCACCGAACAGAACTTCAAGACATATTCTGTTGAGCCTATTTTAGACTTATTCTGCTACTTCGAACAAAACAAAATTCATATGCGTTATCGAGGATCACAAAGTAATGATTACAATTGAAAAAAACATGTTTCTGTAGCGTAACGTTTATAGTTCTTGGAGTTTTGGGCGTTTTCACTAAGTAAGATAGTAAGTAAACTAAGTAAGATACTAAGTAAACTTAAATAAGATCACTTAGTAAGATACTAAGTAAACTTAAATAAGATCACTAAGTAAGATACTAAGTAAACTTAAATAAGATCACTAAGTAAGATACTAAGTAAACTTAAATTAGATTTAAGTAAAATTCATAGCCAAGCCAAAGTTGGCGGGAAAATATTTTTGTATTGGAAAGTATTTTACAATCTATGCGTTTGTCATAATTTATCTTTATTTTTTAAATTTGGAACACATTTCTCGTAACTATAATGATACGCATTGCAATGGCCGTGACATTTCATAAAAGGGACCACGATTTGTTATCTAATTTTGTCTGGTATTTCAAAGTCTAATACTACATATTACTCTTGAACTAGCATACTAGCATGGGTGTGTGTCTATAGGAGGTGCCATCGGAATTTAGGACATGCTCACGCTAATAAAGTTTGCTGAAAGTTTAATTGAACTTTTAAAAATATAATTTGTATGAGAATAGTTGCAGTGAAGTAAAAGAAAATACTACTCATTTCACAGAAAATTGTCATACGGAAATGCAGTTTCGTTCAACCTCATCTTCACAGTAAGGGCGTAGCCATGGGAGGAGACACAGGAATAGGATCACACCCAACATACAGCTGCCGGTTACTTGAACATTTAACAGAACAATAAATAAATGATAGTCGCAAACCTCGCGTTCTCCTAAGAAGATTAGTTCTTAGAAAAATGTAAAAATGTTATTAACCACATGATATATTCGCACATTATTTTTATTTAATTAATTTTGTATGTGATATTTGTTACCTTAAAACTATTTCTCAACATTAGTCCTGAACATTAATAATTCTGTTGAAGCTCGATTTTAAGTATGAAAAATCTGAGTTTTGTATCTACACCCTTCAAATGTCAGTGGATTTAGGCAAATATTATCTGCGCCCCTTGCCCCCTATTCCTCGATAATGGATAATTATCTTAAAATACTGTTACATTCCAGTCAGCTAGATTTTACTGACAGGAGCGTATCCAGAGGATGTGCCATTGGAATTTAGGACATAGTGAAAGTTTGCTCATGGATTTTAGGACATGGTGAAAGTTTGCTCATGGATTTTAGGACATGGTGAAAGTTTGCTCATGGTTTAATTGAGCTTTTTAAAATATGTAAAAGAATACTCGCAATTAAGAAAAAGAAAAAAATGATGACCTAAGGCTGTTCTTCGAAAAAAAAGAACTCTGTTTTTAGTCTTGTTACACAAATTGAAATAAACTAATAGCACCATGGTCTCCAAAAAATTCCAGATGGTTCTTCATAAGTTGCTTTACACACTGCAATAAGCGAAAAAGCTGTGGCTTTTGTGAAATTTTCAGAAAAAATTCTTAAACATGGATCTGATTTTTCGATGCAAGATTTGATTTTTCGAAGAGTGACACGCTTTGCGAAAATTTCCAATTTTTTAAGAATTTTTTCTAAAAGTTTTGAAACTGATACAGGTTTATCGTTTTTTTTTTTCAGTATGTAGTACTGCTTGTAAATAGACAGTTTCAAAATTTTGAAGTGCCTGGCATAATTAGTTTATCTGTAATTATGTACCAAAATCACATGATGCCCCCATGTACTGGCTCCCATTTACTTTGGTCGTATATTAACTGTACTTTTATATTTTATTTGACAGTATGATAGTCACAATGAATCAAAATGAAAAATTCCTCAAACTAAAATAGACGGTGTAAATGAAGGGTATAGATACAAATTCATGTTCTCAAATTAGAAAGTTAGTTTTGAGAAAAATGCAAAAAAATTACTAACAACATGATATATTTTCACATTTTTAAAAAAAAAATGTGTATGCGTATGATATTTATTATCATAAAACTACTTGCGTATAGTCTTAAACGTTTAATAAGTCTATTAAAGCTAGAATTTAAGTACGGAAAATGTGAGTTTTGTATCTACAACCTTCAATTTCAAGTGCTTTGGGCAAATAATATCGCCCCCTCATTACTCCATAATCGATAATTATCTTAAAATGCTGTTACATTTCAGTCAGCTAGATTTTACCATCAAGGGCGTATCTAAAGGAGGTGCCATCGGAATTTAGGGCATACCCACAATGAAAATATTCTGGGGGTTTAATTGAACTTTTCCTAATATAATAAGTAATAGAATATTGGCAAAGAAGAAAAAGAAAACGCCGCTCACTTAACAGAAAATTCTCATACGAAAATGCAGCTTCGTTCCTATTAACCTATCCTACATGTAAGGGCGTAGCCATAGGAGGTGACATAGGAATAAGACCACGCCCAAAGTTAGCTGTCCTTTACTTGAACATTTAAAAGTATAATAAAGATGACAGTCGAAATGAATCATAAGGAAATATTGCTCAAACTAAAATGAACGCTGTGGTTAAAGGGTATAGATGTCGTTTAAACGTTCTCCACTTAGAAGTTTAGTTCTTAGAAAAAAAAAAAAAAAAAGAAGGTAATAACAACATGATACATTTACACAATATTTTTATTTAATTAATTTTGTGTGTGTGTGTGCTTGTGTGGTATTTGTTGCCGTAGCAACTACTTGTACATATAGTCCTAAACATTTAATTATTCTGTTAACCCTTTAACGCGCAGTGTTGCGGCTCTGGCAACACCAAACTCTCACGTTTTGACTGTTGCCAGTCGCGAAGAATAGATTGGATTTGTATAAAAATAGTTGCGGGTGACATAGCTCCACGAGAATCCTTGATTTTTAGCACGTCATTTCCCGTAAAAAAATGGTCACGATTATTTTGAACAGCACTGACATCTGCTGAAAAATGGAAGAATGCGAGAACAGCTGGACAGATTGCCCAATGCTGAAAAAAGGGCAGTCGTTGCCATCGCTCGACTCAACTACCAGCAAGATGGCGGACGATCGAAACGTTCATCGCGTGCCACAGATCTAGAGACCCTAATAGTTAAATTTTGCTTTTTGTTGCATCAAAATCGGTCAACTAGAACGGGAGGCTTTGGTTTCCCCCTTCATTTGTAAGCAGTTTCTAGAAATCTCGAGAAATATGGGTCCTAGGCCTTCGGTCACTTCACTTTTGGGGACTTATTTTTGGCGCCCAGTTTGGTGGTTATTCGCTAAAAGTCGCCAAGCTTGGCGACATTTTGGTCATTTGGCGCGATCTTCCCAATTGGACTTTTAAAGATAATGTTTCTACATTAACTTGCAAAATAGCCTAATATTTCTCTTCTATGACGTAATGAAAATTCCCGCTTTATGTTGAATCTTCGAGAAATAGATTCTTCTGGAAGCTCCTTGTAGCTTCTGTCTCTGCTATAAATACATGCGCGCCGCCCCGTTTGAGTCAGTGTGAATCGAGCTGCCGATGAGTACGGCGCTTTTCTCTGCGATAGAAGCGGTGTTTTCGCGCTTGTTTACGAAGCTGATTTTTAAGTGCTGTGTGTAAATTCTTCATTTCTGTGTCTTAAGGGTTTGTGTACGATATCGCTTGCATATCTCCATTGAATTTTGCCTGTGGAAGTGTTTTACTTTGTGAGAGAATTACAGCATTTGTGAAAGCTTACTGAGTGGACTGTTATAAACGCGCTACTGGCCGTGAGTGTCTGTGAATTTTGTACGGCTGATGGTTCGACTAAGTTCTAGAAGCAATAAAGTTGTGTTCCATCCTGACAAGTGGACTGTTTTCTAGAACTTTCTACGCCAACTGGACTTTATAACGACGAACCCAGGAAACAGGCAGAGTTTTCTGGAACAATATCTTCTTGCGTACGACTTTTCGCAAATATTTCTTTCTATTTTTGAAAGCATCATTATGAGAACAATTTCATTTCGGCGGGTTTATGAATTCCGGTTATTTGAGGGATATTATTTATGTTTGAAAAATGTATAATATTGTATCATCTTAACTCATCAAAATAGGGCATTTTACTCATATAAAATCAATTGCAGAACGTAAAAATTTTTAATTTTGAACAGCCACGTGAAATTACTTTCTGCACCTATTTCCGTCGAAAGTTGGCTATGTCGCTATTCATATTTCTTTCTGATATTAATTCAATAATTCATTTTAATATTTTATTACAAAATTATAGTAATAGTAAATTATCTTCGAGCCGCTTAGATAACAGTAATAGAAGGCATAAAAACCAGCTGTTTAATAGCAACAATAAATATGGATTAAAATATGAAAAAATACTTTAACAAAAGAGGGGGGGATAATAATCCTAACTAATATTATAAATGCGAAAATGAGTTTGTTTGTTTGTTTGCTACGTTTTCACGCCTACACCGCTGAATCGATTGTGATGAATTTTGGTATAGAGATAGATGGGAGTCTGGAGACGGCTATAGGCTACTTAGAATTTTAGAGTTTCAATTATACTTTTTTAATTATTAATTAAAAACAGTTTTTACGTTGCCATACTTGGCGAATTTCCCCCGTATAAAATGATTCGTGCTTTGAGCTTACAGAAATGCTATTACTTCCATGAAGTATCGCGTGCATTTGAAAATCATGAAATACCACGGAAATTATGCCAGTTTTACGCCAAATCTATTTATATCTATAATATTAAAAATGAATGATTTTCTCCATACAAATATACAGCACGCAGAGCTTCAATTCATTGAAAGTCCGTGGTCAGTCACCATTTCGCCCGTATGCTCAAATATCGCAAATTATCTCAAAGTAGTCTGATTTGGTAAAATATCGCCAAATTAAGGGCCAAGAACAAATCTTTCAGACTGAACTCCGCTTGTATATTTGACTGAAAACAGCTCAACCTTAGTGTTATTGCAGCATTATATCTCTTTCAAAAGAAATTAGATGAATTGCACCGAAACTATTTATGATTTAATAGAAGTACAAGAAAGTCATGTGTTCACACCAGATTTTTTTCAAAGTTATATAGGTATATAATAGATTCATTCTATAATAGTCTTTTGTAGTACAGGGTGTCCAATAAATACCGTCGAAACTCTGAATAGACGCATTCCTCGTTGGGAGTACAACGGAAGGAGAAACGATTATCTTTCGGGCAAAATACGATACCGCAGTGTGGCACTGTGGTATCGCTTGTGATCCCCAATCAAAAGGACAGCGGTTTTGCTCGAAAGTTAATCTCATTTCTTTCCTTTCAAGTTCCGTGACGTCGCAGTCTGGGAAATCACGAAAAATAACAAATTCGCGTTTTGACCGTTCTATTCTTCGCATTCATGTGCACAAGGTGTCTTCTGACATTAAATCTGTGATGCTCTACAACTTTGTTAATCACTTTTTTCCGGATCTCGTTCCGTTTTCGAGATAGGAGAAAACTGCAAAGTTATAGCATTCATAGGTGACGTCGTTAGCAGTTGTTTTAGTAGTGCCTGGCTACTTTGCTGCACTTGGGCCTCTATTCTGCCACGTTCGATAAGCAAACGTTCGTATATTTGACATCAAACTGACATTTGTCGTAACCTTCTGACGTATTCTGCAAGGTAGGGTAGCGTTTTAGGTGTACACCCTCCAGAAAAAGTATTCGACTAAGAGATAAATTTCCTACGTTGGTTTCGTATATTCAAAATTATTTATCATGGAATATGAATTAGGATATGTATAAATAGGACTTTTCATATTTCTGTCAAGTTTTGCGTTTTTCGAAAACTCAATTATTATTCGCAAATCTAACGAAAATTATCTCTTTACGAAATTTATCTCTTACTCGAATACTTTTGTGGAGGGTGTACATTATCCCTACCGAATGTTTACATTAGCATACGTTTCGAATTACGTCACACATCCGAATGTTAAACTAACGTGGCAAACTAGACCGCCTGGACAATACTTTTATGAATATAGTAGCAGTAGTCGTCTCCAAGTTAAGGGAATGGAAAGGGACTTTAGTGGGCATTCTGTATATTTACCAGTAGATAAAACCCGTTGTGGGGAAAGCACCATTAGAACGGCGCTGGATACATACGTTGTTACGGAGGAAATTGATAGGTGGATCAACATTGTCTCTTACGTTTTAAGTGTTCTTAAACACTCAGTTTTTAAATCTCAAATCATTGACCTTTGTTCTTAAGGTCAACTGATTGAAGTTAGTTGATTTAATTTTTTCAACAGAGACAGGAACTAGCCGATTCAGTTTTCGATTGTCTGTTTACGGCCGCATTCGTAAACGCCAAACGAGTTACACTCGTGCAACGAGTTTCCATCTAAGGTGTTCGTAAAGGAAACTGGGTGCATTCAGTTTAAAAACTCGAACGTTCGTATACAAAACTGAGTGCAATTAGTTTCAAACGAAGTACAGCGAGAGCGATTTAGGTTGATTGAGTTTGTTGAGAAGATTACTTGCTGCACGTTGTTGCTGTTTACAAACGGCGTCTGTTGTTATGGAAAAGCATGTTGTTATAAAAAAGTATTTTACGTTTGCTGAAGCTGCAAATATTACTATTTCGAGGAGGAAATTCATGCTTGCGCTAGAAACTGCTTCGAAGGTACATAATTTTTCAAAGGTAATCATTTACTTGTATTTTTAATTTTAGTAAAGTCAAAAATGCATGTTTTCGTATTGAGATTGATGTTGATTCAAACTGTTATTAGCGAAATTTGAACTTCTCTTGCTAAATACTTTTGAAAAAATGAAGTTAAAGTTGAAATTTCTAAATTTTGATCTGTGCACTTCAATTATGGCCACTTTCTTTTAAAAATCCTGTTGATTTTATATTGAGTATGTACTAAAAACTCTCCTCAGCAAAATTAACGCATTCGCGAATAGTAAACAAACACGTCTCCTAGGCGACGAAACTAAATAAACTGAAGGTGTTCGTAAAGTCCAAAGAAATTGATAACCACTGACAGCACTAAACACATGCATTCCAGTTTTCTTACGAAAACTCGTGCAACGAGTTTGTCTTATACGAACGCACCTATGTTTCCTTTTGCAGAGACAGAATATTTTGTGCTAAAAATCGTATCACTAGGCAGCGAAACTGAACAAACTGGTCACTCTCGACGCGAAAGAAACTAAGATTACTACTAGCCACACTTGTTCCAGTTCTTTATCAGATTTTACCTGGAAACTAGGGCTAGGAGTAGATGCGTTTACGAACACAAGAATGATAGCTATAAACCTGGAAGAACTCTTTCGAGCAAAGAACAACCCTGATACGTAATCTTTCGTTATACAAAGGACCGGCGGCTTGGAGTTTGAGGGCCTGTCGTACTCCACACCCATTGCCTAAGCGTACGGGTTCGATTCCCACTCACCCTGGTTGTAAAAATTTCTTTTCTCAGTTTTATAAGTGGATCTTTTAACCCTTTATAAGGCCGGGGTAAAATACTTACCACCTACGGTCTATTAAATACAGAAATCAATTATCATGAGTGAATTTTCTGATTTTTGTTAATTTATATTGGATGTATATTTTTTGCATACATCTAGATTCTAAATTGTATTTGACTTATGAACTTTTCTTCCGCAATTTTAATGAAAGCTCTAATAATGACTCGAAAATTGAGCGTAAGAATCATCGCTTTGAACTATATATTTTTGCGTTTAATTCCGTGTACAAGCAGCACAGGTAGTTTTCCGACTTTGATTTTGTGTATATAATTAATGTATTCTCCTGCAAAATTTCTATGCTTGTTTAATAATTGTTTCTTCAATTTTCACGTGGGATATTACAGTTGAAGGAAAAATATGAATTAATAGAATAACAATCTTATAGAATAAATGTTCCAAATAGAAAACGTGCTTGGTTCAGAATCAGGTCGCGTCCACCGACCTAACCGTTCGGAATTTTCCGTGATTTTCTCCGAAACTTAATGTAAATACGGGTTAGGTAAATACCCTTAGAAAGACCCTCGCGGAGCCCCCTCCTTGTGTTGTCCTTTTGGCGTGGATTTATAAGTGGTCTTCGGGCCAAGCACAACAAATCCTAAATACATGTTACACAAACATCCAAACAGAACTACAACAACAAGCAGGCGTCGCAGTCGGTCCTATTTTTTTTAAATTCCTACTTCTATAAATAACAGAGTAAACTGTTCTGCTGCTTCAACAGTTGTTAAATGTTCCTTTAGATGTTAAGGTTTAGCCTATCAAACCATTAAAATACTAGGCTATATAGATAAAACTTTTATGAAGGCAGGAATTTTTAAAAAAATAGGGCCGACTGCAACGCCTGCAACAAGCATTCGACAAATTTTGTATCTACAACAATGCCTGGAGGATGAGGTATCAGCTTAAGAAATAACTAGAGGTAAAATTTTTATACTTTATGGTCATGCCGTCTTATTTTATTCTATGTGAATTCTATTCTGTAAGCAATGAAATCTTTAAAAAAAAAATACTATACAGGATCCTTTCGAATGTTTAAGATACTGGTGCGTAAAGAATCGCTGTGTAATTTATCTAATGAATCGTCGTTCATAATGTAAAAGAACTGTCTTGTTTTAATAGAGTCATTTTCAATAGTATGATCTCGTATCACGCGAGACTATTTTTTTACTGAATGTTTTTCGAATGGGTTGTAAATTGTGTTGTATATATTGGTATACAGTTTTACGCTGGTCGTTCTTTTTTTTTAGGTGAAGTCCTGTATGAATACCTAATAAGTATGATTAAAACGCCCTCTCCATATTTAAACAGCGATCATTAATTCAATCTACATTCAAACAGCACCATTCCGACGATTTTGGATTATCTTGACGGCTTCTATTTATTTCTATGTGCGTAAGATGAATAACAAACAGATGATAGCCAGTTTAGTTTATGCGGTGTGTAAGGTCGTGAAATTTGTAGTACATGCAGTAGGGGAAGGCGGGGTACAGTGAAACAAAATTTGCAATTTTTTTCTTCCTGGTCACCAATTTGCGTGTACAGAAATAAAATGAATGGACACTTTTAACGTTACTCTTTTTCCCATTCTAAATGAATTTTGATAAGTTTGTAAATAACATTTTCATATTTAAAAAATAACAAAAGATAAATGTCTCCCAGCGTTTAATTGTACTCCATATATACCGGGGTACAATAAAGCACTTTAAAACGCTTGACAGACGCTCAAATAATGAGGCAAAATTCAAATTTCAGCATAAATGTTTTATATACATTTACAATAAACATGAGTGTGACATAAATGTAAAATTTAAATGTAAAAAACAAATTTAATTAATCTTATAGCTTCAGATGAAAACAATATTTTTATTAGAAAAAAGACTATACGGGTTTCATTTTATACTAAATTTATTTCAATCGAATTCAATAATTAGCATTTCTACTTCCCTTACTGTACCCCCTGAAGGAACAGGAGGTGGTCGTTTTGATACAATTTGAGTTTTTTTTCAAAAATGTACCTTTCTGAAGAACGCATCCTTATGAAACCTGGACGCAGTCGTTTGACGTACAGTACTTCGCGTTCCATTGGATTTAAGTTTATTATTTGCCCACAAGAGTACATTTCTTTACGTCTAAACTCATCGCCCTTGATTCAAACGTAATCATTAGTGCGATACTGCTTGTGACATACACATGTTATGCGAGAATAGCTGTTTGGATTGTTCGTTGAAAGACAATCTGGACTGTCACACTCTTCAGAGTCCGAAGAAGGAGTACGATTTATAAAAAAATAACAGGTCACAAATAAATGCATTTTTACTCATTCCTGATATTTATTTTTAACACAGTGATCCCAATAGTACAGTAGAGTCTCGATCCTTCGAGGTGGATGGGACCGGTCTTGCCTCGAATGATCGAAGGATCGAAATCCTAAAATGTAATCAAAATAAATAGAAAAAAAGCCATTTTTGTCATTGGAGTGCGTATTTAAATGAAAAGTGTACTTAGCTGTTACCACATAACTCATGATTAAATATCGACATCGACGTAAACATAACTGATGATGATCGTGAACAGGTTAATTATATCTGAAAATAATATAGTCCGTTATTTTTTGTGTAAACATAGACCCGTTCCCGTGCAGCCCTATCGCGCCATCGTCGAAGCAGCCAGTCAACACTGCACGCAGAAATGTCATCACAGAAATTTGCTTTTGCACCATGATTTGCTTTTAAAGCTGTTCTTCTTGTTGTTTTATGATACAGCCTGGTCCGGCAGTAGATCGTTCAGTTAAACTCGGTTCCCGTGAGTTCACCGAAAGTGAAGCAGCACCTGCTTGTCCAGTGTTTCGGTAGGCGAACTCCCCTCTCGACTGAATCCGTGTGGGCTATAGGGAGATGGCGTTAGATATAGGAATAGTGAACTAGATTGCGCACAAGGGGAGGAAACTTGTTGCCAGTGCACTTCCGGAGCCGATGACACGATAGTGGCAGAAAGACGAAAACGTCGCTGCTTACGACTGCTATGCAACAGCATTAATTTACATTTAAATACAGAATTGATGATTCGTTCAGAACCAAATTCAAAGAAAAAACATTTTGTTATGATATTTTGCTAGCTATTTTTAGTTTATTTTTGCTGTTAGATGGTCTAAAAATGTAACACATTAAAATAATCGATTAAATGTTTATTTTTGCACACAAGGAAAACAAAAACTTTTTCTGAACAAAGATGTGAACTGAAATTAAGTATCAATTGTGTATTGGAAGTACTAGGGTAAAAGACCGAGGTGTCATAGATCTCGTAAGAGAAAACTACGTTCATATCAAGGGGGGGGGGGGGATTGTGCTTCTTGTTACATTTTAAGAAAATCATAATATTGTGGCATAGTTTGGTGATTGAGTTTGGATCTTTCTTTCCCTCATAAATGTATTTCTAACGTTCTTGAGATTCAAATACGCCTTCTTCTACTTTTTTTTTTTTTTTTTTTAAGCAAAAAGGCTATACTTAGGAAATTTTATCCCTTTTGAAGTGAGAGTCCAAAACGTGTTTTTTACACGTCCTTTATATCTTAAAAAGGAACCGATTTCCAAAAAGTTATAATGTTACATTCTAAAAATATTACAATGTAATAAACTTGGAACCCTAAATGTAAACACCAGTTTTCTAAAAATTGCCTTTCTAGAACAGTGCATTTTCGCTTATGTACATCCACAACTTTGTACAGGTAAAAACATGTTTAGCTAATATTAATATTTAGGATATTTTAAATACCCACCCCCATTTTTTTTCTGGGGTGCATGTTTTTCACACATTTCTCATAACTAACATAGTAAATATAGATTATTTTAATACAGTTAATATATTTTCAATAGATTATTATTCTTTGTTTAAAATATACCAAGGCTCATTGTTTTGAATAAAAACATTCTCTATTCTTTAATTTTACCATACTCTCGGCTAAATTTGAAGAAATATTTTTTCAAAAAGCTTGATGGGAGAAGATATGTGAAAATGCATGCATTTAATACATATTTATTTCATGCGTCTCCCTGTTTCCTACAGAGAAACACACATGTTTATTTCTCAGAATCCCAAATACACAAAAGTTCATTATTTTTACATCCTTTTCTGACAAACATAGCTTAAAATTGTAATAGTAGGTAAATGATGATCTCATACCAAATTTTTGTTTATCTGAAATATTTGTAAAGTTCATTGGAACAATATTTTATTGTAATTTCAATATCAAATTTTCAGTAAAGAAATAAAGCAGGGATAAATATCAGGAATAAAGCATTATTTTATGCTGGAATTCAAGCGAGATAATTCTCCACCAAGTTGAAGCCGTACTAAAATATTTTTAAAAATCTTGTTAACTCTCAATTTAATAACAGTACATGTTCGAAGAAGGCTTACTATGTATAGCATATTTTTAGGTATTCTTCCTGATACTTTAAAAAAAATCAAAGCTAAAAACTAAAATACGAAAGCAACATTAACAAATTCCAATGTCAAAACTCTGAATGAAAGAATGAGAGGGATGGCAAAATTATGGATTGCCTCAGGTGCCAATAACCATTTCAATATGTACTCAAGAGTCCGCAGTCTAACATTTTACTTCATTTGCTTATTGTACATTAAAATACATTGTTAAAGATGTTTGTTTAATTCAGTCCTAAAAAATATCAACGACACTTTTATAATTTTGAAAAGCATGGTGGCTACAAGAATTAAGAAAAAAATATCCTTGATAATTCAGGTTTTATAAAAAAAAATTCCCCAATTGTATATATACTTGAAAACAATTTTTGCTGATGCAAATTATGGGATTTGGAACTGTGGATTTGATACAACACTACAGAGCTGATATGCTTATTAAAAAAAAAAAAAAAAAGTTAAAATACTTACCATAAAACACTAACTTAAAGCTTACTTAAACAAAAGTATAAAGAAACATAAATAAAGACTTAAACAATCACGTTGAACTAAAAAAAATGAATTTAATATTAAAACTAGTAATTTTAAAAGTCGTTAAAAAATGCTCAAATGTGGAAAATCTAGTTAGAATAAATAAGATAAATTCAATATCCCCAATTCAAGAGTTATTTTTGAAAAAAATGATAGAAAAATTAATCATTTCCTGTAAAATATGATTAATAATTATTCGTAAAAAGTAAATTACGATGCTTTATTTATCTCATTTTTTATAGTTTAAGTGCCAAGTATGCAATTTAAAAATAAGTATATATATATATATCGTACGGTCAAATGTTTTAGGATTATATTTATATAGAAACATGAATCAAGCAATGTCTACTTTAATTCAAGAAGGATGTGCAATATCTCCTTCAATTACTTTACAAAGTGAACGAAAAGCATAGGTAAATAGGAAATTTAAAAATACTACTGTTATTGAACATCAATTGGTATTTGATTTTCAATACCCCAATTTCAAGCATTTATTAGTGAAAAGATATTCCAGATCCTTTCCTAGACCTGTTGGTGCAATTATACGCACAGCACGACTTGGGCAAGATAATGCTTAAAGTCAATTAAAAATAAATAAATAAATAAGATGCTGGACTAGTGGCGAAAATAACCATAAACCATGATCAAGACACTTCTTTCTGCCACTATCATGGGCGATGCCACCGAAGATATTTGGCAACAAGAAAAACCTCTTACTAGTATACGGATGCGTGATCTAGTTATTCCTATATCTATGTCTTCGAATGATATCCCTGGGGGTGCTAATCCACATGTTTGGTTTCTCATTTCGAATGGGTTCAAAATGAAGGGACTACTCACAGGGAGAAAGGTCCACTTGCCTAGTAGGCGTCCCCGTAATCAAATGGCCAACATCTCCGGACCTCTTAGAGGTCTAACCTGCAGTACGCAGCTGTCCCACCCATTAGAATGAAACAAAGAGACTCATAATAAGAAAGAAACCTTAACCCTTGGAAGCGCGACTCTTTCCTGATGTCGAAAAAGTGCCGCACAGCCGGCTGTGCCAACCCTGGTCTTTATCTCTGTGGCACGCACTGGGGGATTCGATCGACCGCCCTCTTCCTGTTAGTGAAATCGTGCGATGGCAACGGCTGCATTTTTTCGACATTGGACAGTCTACCTAAATGTCCTCTTTAAGTATTTAATCGAAATGAAATGTATTCTTCGTGAATCAGAACAGCCGAAATATCTCACAGCGAAGACACAGTGCGTTCAAGGGTTAGCCGCATAAGTGCACCCCTCTGTAGTATGCTGTGATTGCAATTAAATAGTTGTGCAATTTTAAGGGTAGGGAGGTTTAAATTCCCAAAACATACTGTTTAAACACACTACAGTTTTGTTAAAATATATTTATTTGAATGCAGTATTACTTCGCTAACCAAATTGAAGTGAAATTTACATAAAATTATATAAGGCTTTCCCAAATGAAAAGTGGACACGCGCGATTACATCAGAATGATGGCTCCTACGGTAGCGCCATCGAACAGAGATATAAAGGGCGGTAGGAGGTGTGCCTCTCACACGGCGTTCAAATGCGAAACTTATTGATGGCGAAGGAGTTGGATGGAAAATAAAAGTCGCGCTATGGATGCTTCTAGATCGGAACCATTCATTCCATGGACTGTTATGAATTGCTTGTATCTTTGCCCTGAATTGACTTGTCTAGTTACGATTGCCATAAATTGAACACAATCATGAATCACTCGTATCACTTCATCATTATCTATAGTTTATGATAAAAGCAGTAAATATTTGTAGAATATATGCTTATTTCAGTCAGATGTGTTTGAATTTAGTAATGGAATTGAGAGGAAGTTCATTAAGTATGGTAACACGTTGTAAGTAGTAAGTTAATATTTCACGTATTTTTACGTAGTATGAAACATCAATATCCCTACTTTATTGATGATATAAACGATAAGTATTTGTAAATATGTACTTACTTTATAAGAACGTTACTGCTTTTCTATTGATTCGAAAATTTATACGAAAACGAACTGAAAATCTTTTCGAGGTGACATCTGCGATCTTAATATTTCATTATTTTAAAAATGAAAACAGTAAAAGAACTCGCTTAAACATTCTGAAAGTATTAAAATGTTGTAGATGAAAACGTTTACGTCAATGATATGATACCCACTCATTGCTAAACTACCGAGAAAATTCACTGAAAGTGCATGGATCCTATAGTATCGTGAGTTTTTACATGTTTACTTATAATATCATTTATAATTACTAGCTTAAATATGTTAAAAACATCAACGTTTTGTTTATTTCCGATTATTTTAATGACTTTCCTCTTTTCCCTATTAGATTTGCGTAAACATTTACTAAAACTTCATGAATATTAACAAGAAGCGACTCGCAACGACATTTGTTCGTAGTTTTACTCACGAAAACATTAAAGTGTTAAGTCAAATTTGATAAATAAACCAAAATTTCGTTAATAATAGTTTGTTTTGTTATAATATTACGTGTTTAACATATTATGAGAAAAATCATCACTTAAAGTACGTAAATGGTAACTTGTAGGAAACTTGCATCTCGATATTGCACTTTCCTACACGAAAACGATAAGGTATCGAGTTATTTATGATAAAAGCAACGAGATATCTGTAAACATATATGTTTATGTTAATTTAATACGTTTTAGTTACGGAAATCAATAAAAAAAACCGTAACCTGTCGGAAGTTTGTTTTTCATGAAATTTTTAGTGCTAAGCGGCCAATTATTATTCTATTTCTGCTAGAAACGATAAATGTTTGTAAATATAAGCAATTTTTCAACATCAAATGTTTCTTTTGCAGTTAAATTTAAGAGAAAACTCATTAAATATATCAACATAACATGTCGATAGATTTAGTTGAAGTTTCCACATATTTTTTTCAAACTAGAGTATGAAAAAAATATCTTTTTACTGTTAGAAATATCAAAAAATTGTAAATATATATGTTTATTTCAAGTAAATATTACTAAACGGCCATAAAATAATGAGAAAATTAACCCAAAATTATGTTTGTGCGAAGTCTTGGCATCCTGAGCCGAAATGATTTTAAGTGGCTTAGTCGGATATTTTGCAAAATAATTAATATTATTTCATAAAGACACTGTAAAACAATAAGAAATTATAAATTTTCAGCATGAAATTGCTTGAAATTAGTTATTTTCATTCAGAAAACGATAAAACTTTGGCTGAGATGTACGATTGAACAAACAGTTTTAGGATGGAAAACAAGTTTTTGAATGAAAAAAATATGAGTAATAAGGTGAAAATGATCTTTATATATGTAATACTCTACATTTTTGTTTGAAATGTAGAATTTAGGGTAGAATTATGCATATTTTGTGTGATTTTAGCTGGTTCGAGTACGGCATAGTACATGGCTTTTCCTTTAGATTCTCATAAATGTACGGTTGTGTATTGTGCTTACGTTGTATGCAGTGTGTGAAATGTGTAAAAAGCTTTATTATTTGAGTTATTTTCTGAATATTTTCTATATTTTTCATAATTTTCTATAAAATTCCTATATTAGTATGATTTACATTAGATGACGTAATAATAAGCCATCATTGTTCTGAGACTTTGTTATGTAAACAAACAAACGCCAACAATAGGTAACAATAGGTGACAACAATACCATAACAATGGCTTGGGAGTAAAAATTCTACGGGTCCCGTCATTTGCAAGGAAAATTTCGTGGATGTAGGTTGGAAAAAAATGCGCTCCGCTAAGCCTAAAAAAGTGTGTTGAAAATCAAAGCCAACCTCATCGCCAAGCTTTGTAGCCAAGTTGAAGGT
>JAWZYV010018175.1:0-15640 GCA_038373885.1 Cheiracanthium punctorium
ATAATTTTATCTCAATTGGAACATAGTTAAAACGTGCTCCCTGTAAAACCGGATAGCGCCCCCTACCGCCCTACCCAATGACAATGTAAATTGCGCCTCCCGTATCTCCAGTTCTATATACCCGACGACTTAGCCGCTTGGTACGTGGGCTATTGGTGCTCTTAAGTGTCCTTTGGCACGATTTGTTTTCAGTTATAATTAAAATTTCGGTAAAACGGGCACCTGCCCAGGGCGCCAAAATTGGCGAACTTCAAACGGCCATAACTCCCGGACTAATTGTCCGGCAGTGATCAATTGAATATCAAAAGATAGTATGTGGCAACACCTAAACACCCACCAAGTTTCATAATTTTATCTCAATTGGAACATAGTCAAAAACGTGCTCCCTGTAAAACAGGAATAGCATCCCCTACCGCCGTACCCAATGGCAATGTAAACGGCGCCTCCCGTATCTCCAGTTCTATATACCCGACGACTTAGCCGCTTGTCACGTGTGCTATTGGTGCTAATAAGTGTCATTTGGCGCGATTTGGTTCCGAAAAGAGCAAGTTTTTTTTTCGATAAAATAAAATGCAAGACTGCCATTTTAGACAACTTTGGCAAACTTCAAATGGCTATAACTCGCGAACTATTGGTCCGAGAAGGTTCTACAAATTATCAAAAAAACACTTGTGGCAACACCTAAACACCCACCAAGTTTCATAATTTTATCTCAATTGGAACATAGTTAAAACCAGCTATCTTTGAAAAATGAAAACTTCAAAATCGCCTTATCGAAGGAAATTTAAAAATGGCGCCTCCAGTTCTATATACCCGACGACTTAGCCGCTTGGTACGTGTGCTATTGGTGCTCTTAAGTGTCCTTTGGCACGATTTGTTTTCAGTTATAATTAAAATTTCGGTAAAACGGGCACCTGCCCAGGGCGCCAAAATTGGCGAACTTCAAACGGCCATAACTCCCGGACTAATAATTGTCCGTGCAGTGATCAATCGAATACTGAAAAAGATTAGTATGTGGCAACACCTAAACACCCACCAAGTTTCATAATTTTATCTCAATTGGAACATAGTTAAAACGTGCTCCCTGTAAAACCGGATAGCGCCCCCTACCGCTCTACCCAATGACAATGTAAATTGCGCCTCCCGTATCTCCAGTTCTATATACCCGACGACTTAGCCGCTTGGTACGTGGGCTATTGGTGCTCTTAAGTGTCCTTTGGCACGATTTGTTTTCAGTTATAATTAAAATTTCGGTAAAACGGGCACCTGCCCAGGGCGCCAAAATTGGCGAACTTCAAACGGCCATAACTCCCGGACTAATTGTCCGGCAGTGATCAATCCAATATGAAAAGATAGTATGTGGCAACACCTAAACACCCACCAAGTTTCATAATTATAGCTATACTGGAACATAGTTAAAAATACGAGAGAATTCCGTAAAGAGATCTCGGCGCCTCCGTCATTTTGGTACATTCTGCAAACTTCAAACGGCTATAACTCCCGGACTAATTGTCCGATAGTCGCCAATTAAATATCAATAGATAGTGCGTGGCAACACCTAAACACCCACCAAGTTTCATAATTTTATCTCAATTGGAACATAGTTAAAACGTGCTCCCTGTAAAACCGGATAGCGCCCCCTACCGCCCTACCCAATGACAATGTAAATTGCGCCTCCCGTATCTCCAGTTCTATATACCCGACGACTTAGCCGCTTGGTACGTGGGCTATTGGTGCTCTTAAGTGTCCTTTGGCACGATTTGTTTTCAGTTATAATTAAAATTTCGGTAAAACGGGCACCTGCCCAGGGCGCCAAAATTGGCGAACTTCAAACGGCCATAACTCCCGGACTAATTGTCCGGCAGTGATCAATTGAATATCAAAAGATAGTATGTGGCAACACCTAAACACCCACCAAGTTTCATAATTTTATCTCAATTGGAACATAGTCAAAACGTGCTCCCTGTAAAACAGGAATAGCATCCCCTACCGCCGTACCCAATGGCAATGTAAACGGCGCCTCCCGTATCTCCAGTTCTATATACCCGACGACTTAGCCGCTTGTCACGTGTGCTATTGGTGCTAATAAGTGTCATTTGGCGCGATTTGGTTCCGAAAAGAGCAAGTTTTTTTTTTCGATAAAATAAAATGCAAGTGTTAGACTGCCATTTTAGACAACTTTGGCAAACTTCAAATGGCTATAACTCGCGAACTATTGGTCCGAGAAGGTTCTACAAATTATCAAAAAAACACTTGTGGCAACACCTAAACACCCACCAAGTTTCATAATTTTATCTCAATTGGAACATAGTTAAAACCAGCTATCTTTGAAAAATGAAAACTTCAAAATCGCCTTATCGAAGGAAATTTAAAAATGGCGCCTCCAGTTCTATATACCCGACGACTTAGCCGCTTGGTACGTGTGCTATTGGTGCTCTTAAGTGTCCTTTGGCACGATTTGTTTTCAGTTATAATTAAAATTTCGGTAAAACGGGCACCTGCCCAGGGCGCCAAAATTGGCGAACTTCAAACGGCCATAACTCCCGGACTAATTGTCCGGCAGTGATCAATCGAATATGAAAAGATAGTATGTGGCAACACCTAAACACCCACCAAGTTTCATAATTTTATCTCAATTGGAACATAGTTAAAACGTGCTCCCTGTAAAACCGGATAGCGCCCCTACCGCTCTACCCAATGACAATGTAAATTGCGCCTCCCGTATCTCCAGTTCTATATACCCGACGACTTAGCCGCTTGGTACGTGGGCTATTGGTGCTCTTAAGTGTCCTTTGGCACGATTTGTTTTCAGTTATAATTAAAATTTCGGTAAAACGGGCACCTGCCCAGGGCGCCAAAATTGGCGAACTTCAAACGGCCATAACTCCCGGACTAATTGTCCGGCAGTGATCAATCCAATATGAAAAGATAGTATGTGGCAACACCTAAACACCCACCAAGTTTCATAATTTTAGCTAACTGGAACATAGTTAAAATACGAGAGAATTCCGTAAAGAGATCTCGGCGCCTCCGCCTACATTGCAATGTAAGCGCCTCCGACTATTCTATATACCCACGACTTAGCCTACACTGGCTACGTCATACTCATTGGCCTTAAGTTCGAATAGGCACGATTTTTGTTTCAATAAAATAAATCAAGGGACTGCCCAGGAGCCAAATTGGCGAACTTCAAGGCCATAACTCCGGACAATTGTCCGAGTATCAATATATCAAAGATAGATGTGGCAACACCTAAACACCCACCAAGTTTCATAATTTTATCTCAATTGGAACATAGTTAAAACGTGCTCCCTGTAAAACCGGATAGCGCCCCTACCGCTCTACCCAATGACAATGTAAATTGCGCCTCCCGTATCTCCAGTTCTATATACCCGACGACTTAGCCGCTTGGTACGTGGGCTATTGGTGCTCTTAAGTGTCCTTTGGCACGATTTGTTTTCAGTTATAATTAAAATTTCGGTAAAACGGGCACCTGCCCAGGGCGCCAAAATTGGCGAACTTCAAACGGCCATAACTCCCGGACTAATTGTCCGGCAGTGATCAATCCAATATGAAAAGATAGTATGTGGCAACACCTAAACACCCACCAAGTTTCATAATTATAGCTATACTGGAACATAGTTAAAAATACGAGAGAATTCCGTAAAGAGATCTCGGCGCCTCCGTCATTTTGGTACATTCTGCAAACTTCAAACGGCTATAACTCCCGGACTAATTGTCCGATAGTCGCCAATTAAATATCAATAGATAGTGCGTGGCAACACCTAAACACCCACCAAGTTTCATAATTTTATCTCAATTGGAACATAGTTAAAACGTGCTCCCTGTAAAACCGGATAGCGCCCCCTACCGCCCTACCCAATGACAATGTAAATTGCGCCTCCCGTATCTCCAGTTCTATATACCCGACGACTTAGCCGCTTGGTACGTGGGCTATTGGTGCTCTTAAGTGTCCTTTGGCACGATTTGTTTTCAGTTATAATTAAAATTTCGGTAAAACGGGCACCTGCCCAGGGCGCCAAAATTGGCGAACTTCAAACGGCCATAACTCCCGGACTAATTGTCCGGCAGTGATCAATTGAATATCAAAAGATAGTATGTGGCAACACCTAAACACCCACCAAGTTTCATAATTTTATCTCAATTGGAACATAGTCAAAACGTGCTCCCTGTAAAACAGGAATAGCATCCCCTACCGCCGTACCCAATGGCAATGTAAACGGCGCCTCCCGTATCTCCAGTTCTATATACCCGACGACTTAGCCGCTTATCACGTGTGCTATTGGTGCTAATAAGTGTCATTTGGCGCGATTTGGTTCCGAAAAGAGCAAGTTTTTTTTTTCGATAAAATAAAATGCAAGTGTTTAGACTGCCATTTTAGACAACTTTGGCAAACTTCAAATGGCTATAACTCGCGAACTATTGGTCCGAGAAGGTTCTACAAATTATCAAAAAAACACTTGTGGCAACACCTAAACACCCACCAAGTTTCATAATTTTATCTCAATTGGAACATAGTTAAAACCAGCTATCTTTGAAAAATGAAAACTTCAAAATCGCCTTATCGAAGGAAATTTAAAAATGGCGCCTCCAGTTCTATATACCCGACGACTTAGCCGCTTGGTACGTGTGCTATTGGTGCTCTTAAGTGTCCTTTGGCACGATTTGTTTTCAGTTATAATTAAAATTTCGGTAAAACGGGCACCTGCCCAGGGCGCCAAAATTGGCGAACTTCAAACGGCCATAACTCCCGGACTAATTGTCCGGCAGTGATCAATCGAATATGAAAAGATAGTATGTGGCAACACCTAAACACCCACCAAGTTTCATAATTTTATCTCAATTGGAACATAGTTAAAACGTGCTCCCTGTAAAACCGGATAGCGCCCCCTACCGCTCTACCCAATGACAATGTAAATTGCGCCTCCCGTATCTCCAGTTCTATATACCCGACGACTTAGCCGCTTGGTACGTGGGCTATTGGTGCTCTTAAGTGTCCTTTGGCACGATTTGTTTTCAGTTATAATTAAAATTTCGGTAAAACGGGCACCTGCCCAGGCGCCAAAATTGGCGAACTTCAAACGGCCATAACTCCCGGACTAATTGTCCGGCAGTGATCAATCCAATATGAAAAGATAGTATGTGGCAACACCTAAACACCCACCAAGTTTCATAATTATAGCTATACTGGAACATAGTTAAAAATACGAGAGAATTCCGTAAAGAGATCTCGGCGCCTCCGTCATTTTGGTACATTCTGCAAACTTCAAACGGCTATAACTCCCGGACTAATTGTCCGATAGTCGCCAATTAAATATCAATAGATAGTGCGTGGCAACACCTAAACACCCACCAAGTTTCATAATTTTATCTCAATTGGAACATAGTTAAAACGTGCTCCCTGTAAAACCGGATAGCGCCCCCTACCGCCCTACCCAATGACAATGTAAATTGCGCCTCCCGTATCTCCAGTTCTATATACCCGACGACTTAGCCGCTTGGTACGTGGGCTATTGGTGCTCTTAAGTGTCCTTTGGCACGATTTGTTTTCAGTTATAATTAAAATTTCGGTAAAACGGGCACCTGCCCAGGGCGCCAAAATTGGCGAACTTCAAACGGCCATAACTCCCGGACTAATTGTCCGGCAGTGATCAATTGAATATCAAAAGATAGTATGTGGCAACACCTAAACACCCACCAAGTTTCATAATTTTATCTCAATTGGAACATAGTCAAAACGTGCTCCCTGTAAAACAGGAATAGCATCCCCTACCGCCGTACCCAATGGCAATGTAAACGGCGCCTCCCGTATCTCCAGTTCTATATACCCGACGACTTAGCCGCTTATCACGTGTGCTATTGGTGCTAATAAGTGTCATTTGGCGCGATTTGGTTCCGAAAAGAGCAAGTTTTTTTTTTCGATAAAATAAAATGCAAGTGTTTAGACTGCCATTTTAGACAACTTTGGCAAACTTCAAATGGCTATAACTCGCGAACTATTGGTCCGAGAAGGTTCTACAAATTATCAAAAAAACACTTGTGGCAACACCTAAACACCCACCAAGTTTCATAATTTTATCTCAATTGGAACATAGTTAAAACCAGCTATCTTTGAAAAATGAAAACTTCAAAATCGCCTTATCGAAGGAAATTTAAAAATGGCGCCTCCAGTTCTATATACCCGACGACTTAGCCGCTTGGTACGTGTGCTATTGGTGCTCTTAAGTGTCCTTTGGCACGATTTGTTTTCAGTTATAATTAAAATTTCGGTAAAACGGGCACCTGCCCAGGGCGCCAAAATTGGCGAACTTCAAACGGCCATAACTCCCGGACTAATTGTCCGGCAGTGATCAATCGAATATGAAAAGATAGTATGTGGCAACACCTAAACACCCACCAAGTTTCATAATTTTATCTCAATTGGAACATAGTTAAAACGTGCTCCCTGTAAAACCGGATAGCGCCCCCTACCGCTCTACCCAATGACAATGTAAATTGCGCCTCCCGTATCTCCAGTTCTATATACCCGACGACTTAGCCGCTTGGTACGTGGGCTATTGGTGCTCTTAAGTGTCCTTTGGCACGATTTGTTTTCAGTTATAATTAAAATTTCGGTAAAACGGGCACCTGCCCAGGGCGCCAAAATTGGCGAACTTCAAACGGCCATAACTCCCGGACTAATTGTCCGGCAGTGATCAATCCAATATGAAAAGATAGTATGTGGCAACACCTAAACACCCACCAAGTTTCATAATTATAGCTATACTGGAACATAGTTAAAAATACGAGAGAATTCCGTAAAGAGATCTCGGCGCCTCCGTCATTTTGGTACATTCTGCAAACTTCAAACGGCTATAACTCCCGGACTAATTGTCCGATAGTCGCCAATTAAATATCAATAGATAGTGCGTGGCAACACCTAAACACCCACCAAGTTTCATAATTTTATCTCAATTGGAACATAGTTAAAACGTGCTCCCTGTAAAACCGGATAGCGCCCCCTACCGCCCTACCCAATGGCAATGTAAACGGCGCCTCCCGTATCTCCAGTTCTATATACCCGACGACTTAGCCGCTTGGTACGTGTGCTATTGGTGCTAATAAGTGTCCTTTGGCGCGATTTGTTTCCGAAAATGAGCAAGTTTAATTTTTTCGATAAAATAAAATGCAAGTGTTTCAGACTGCCATTTTAGACAACTTTGGCAAACTTCAAATCGGCTATAACTCGCGAACTATTGGTCCGAGAAGGTTCTACTAATTATCCAAAAAAACACTATGTGGCAACACCTAAACACCCACCAAGTTTCATAATTTTATCTCAATTGGAACATAGTTAAAACCAGCTACCTGTAAAACTGATAGCTTCAACTCGCCTTATCGAAGGAAATGTAAAATGGCCCCTACCCAGTTCTATATACCCGACGACTTAGCCGCTTGGTACGTGGGCTATTGGTGCTCTTAAGTGTCCTTTGGCACGATTTGTTTTCAGTTATAATTAAAATTTCGGTAAAACGGGCACCTGCCCAGGGCGCCAAAATTGGCGAACTTCAAACGGCCATAACTCCCGGACTAATTGTCCGGCAGTGATCAATCGAATATGAAAAGATAGTATGTGGCAACACCTAAACACCCACCAAGTTTCATAATTTTATCTCAATTGGAACATAGTTAAAACGTGCTCCCTGTAAAACCGGATAGCGCCCCTACCGCTCTACCCAATGACAATGTAAATTGCGCCTCCCGTATCTCCAGTTCTATATACCCGACGACTTAGCCGCTTGGTACGTGGGCTATTGGTGCTCTTAAGTGTCCTTTGGCACGATTTGTTTTCAGTTATAATTAAAATTTCGGTAAAACGGGCACCTGCCCAGGGCGCCAAAATTGGCGAACTTCAAACGGCCATAACTCCCGGACTAATTGTCCGGCAGTGATCAATCCAATATGAAAAGATAGTATGTGGCAACACCTAAACACCCACCAAGTTTCATAATTATAGCTATACTGGAACATAGTTAAAAATACGAGAGAATTCCGTAAAGAGATCTCGGCGCCTCCGTCATTTTGGTACATTCTGCAAACTTCAAACGGCTATAACTCCCGGACTAATTGTCCGATAGTCGCCAATTAAATATCAATAGATAGTGCGTGGCAACACCTAAACACCCACCAAGTTTCATAATTTTATCTCAATTGGAACATAGTTAAAACGTGCTCCCTGTAAAACCGGATAGCGCCCCCTACCGCCCTACCCAATGACAATGTAAATTGCGCCTCCCGTATCTCCAGTTCTATATACCCGACGACTTAGCCGCTTGGTACGTGGGCTATTGGTGCTCTTAAGTGTCCTTTGGCACGATTTGTTTTCAGTTATAATTAAAATTTCGGTAAAACGGGCACCTGCCCAGGGCGCCAAAATTGGCGAACTTCAAACGGCCATAACTCCCGGACTAATTGTCCGGCAGTGATCAATTGAATATCAAAAGATAGTATGTGGCAACACCTAAACACCCACCAAGTTTCATAATTTTATCTCAATTGGAACATAGTCAAAACGTGCTCCCTGTAAAACAGGAATAGCATCCCCTACCGCCGTACCCAATGGCAATGTAAACGGCGCCTCCCGTATCTCCAGTTCTATATACCCGACGACTTAGCCGCTTATCACGTGTGCTATTGGTGCTAATAAGTGTCATTTGGCGCGATTTGGTTCCGAAAAGAGCAAGTTTTTTTTTTCGATAAAATAAAATGCAAGTGTTTAGACTGCCATTTTAGACAACTTTGGCAAACTTCAAATGGCTATAACTCGCGAACTATTGGTCCGAGAAGGTTCTACAAATTATCAAAAAAACACTTGTGGCAACACCTAAACACCCACCAAGTTTCATAATTTTATCTCAATTGGAACATAGTTAAAACCAGCTATCTTTGAAAAATGAAAACTTCAAAATCGCCTTATCGAAGGAAATTTAAAAATGGCGCCTCCAGTTCTATATACCCGACGACTTAGCCGCTTGGTACGTGTGCTATTGGTGCTCTTAAGTGTCCTTTGGCACGATTTGTTTTCAGTTATAATTAAAATTTCGGTAAAACGGGCACCTGCCCAGGGCGCCAAAATTGGCGAACTTCAAACGGCCATAACTCCCGGACTAATTGTCCGGCAGTGATCAATCGAATATGAAAAGATAGTATGTGGCAACACCTAAACACCCACCAAGTTTCATAATTTTATCTCAATTGGAACATAGTTAAAACGTGCTCCCTGTAAAACCGGATAGCGCCCCCTACCGCTCTACCCAATGACAATGTAAATTGCGCCTCCCGTATCTCCAGTTCTATATACCCGACGACTTAGCCGCTTGGTACGTGGGCTATTGGTGCTCTTAAGTGTCCTTTGGCACGATTTGTTTTCAGTTATAATTAAAATTTCGGTAAAACGGGCACCTGCCCAGGGCGCCAAAATTGGCGAACTTCAAACGGCCATAACTCCCGGACTAATTGTCCGGCAGTGATCAATCCAATATGAAAAGATAGTATGTGGCAACACCTAAACACCCACCAAGTTTCATAATTATAGCTATACTGGAACATAGTTAAAAATACGAGAGAATTCCGTAAAGAGATCTCGGCGCCTCCGTCATTTTGGTACATTCTGCAAACTTCAAACGGCTATAACTCCCGGACTAATTGTCCGATAGTCGCCAATTAAATATCAATAGATAGTGCGTGGCAACACCTAAACACCCACCAAGTTTCATAATTTTATCTCAATTGGAACATAGTTAAAACGTGCTCCCTGTAAAACCGGATAGCGCCCCCTACCGCCCTACCCAATGACAATGTAAATTGCGCCTCCCGTATCTCCAGTTCTATATACCCGACGACTTAGCCGCTTGGTACGTGGGCTATTGGTGCTCTTAAGTGTCCTTTGGCACGATTTGTTTTCAGTTATAATTAAAATTTCGGTAAAACGGGCACCTGCCCAGGGCGCCAAAATTGGCGAACTTCAAACGGCCATAACTCCCGGACTAATTGTCCGGCAGTGATCAATCGAATATGAAAAGATAGTATGTGGCAACACCTAAACACCCACCAAGTTTCATAATTTTATCTCAATTGGAACATAGTCAAAACGTGCTCCCTGTAAAACAGGAATAGCATCCCCTACCGCCGTACCCAATGGCAATGTAAACGGCGCCTCCCGTATCTCCAGTTCTATATACCCGACGACTTAGCCGCTTATCACGTGTGCTATTGGTGCTAATAAGTGTCATTTGGCGCGATTTGGTTCCGAAAAGAGCAAGTTTTTTTTTTCGATAAAATAAAATGCAAGTGTTTAGACTGCCATTTTAGACAACTTTGGCAAACTTCAAATGGCTATAACTCGCGAACTATTGGTCCGAGAAGGTTCTACAAATTATCAAAAAAACACTTGTGGCAACACCTAAACACCCACCAAGTTTCATAATTTTATCTCAATTGGAACATAGTTAAAACCAGCTATCTTTGAAAAATGAAAACTTCAAATCGCCTTATCGAAGGAAATTTAAAATGGCGCCTCCAGTTCTATATACCCGACGACTTAGCCGCTTGGTACGTGTGCTATTGGTGCTCTTAAGTGTCCTTTGGCACGATTTGTTTTCAGTTATAATTAAAATTTCGGTAAAACGGGCACCTGCCCAGGGCGCCAAAATTGGCGAACTTCAAACGGCCATAACTCCCGGACTAATTGTCCGGCAGTGATCAATCGAATATGAAAAGATAGTATGTGGCAACACCTAAACACCCACCAAGTTTCATAATTTTATCTCAATTGGAACATAGTTAAAACGTGCTCCCTGTAAAACCGGATAGCGCCCCTACCGCTCTACCCAATGACAATGTAAATTGCGCCTCCCGTATCTCCAGTTCTATATACCCGACGACTTAGCCGCTTGGTACGTGGGCTATTGGTGCTCTTAAGTGTCCTTTGGCACGATTTGTTTTCAGTTATAATTAAAATTTCGGTAAAACGGGCACCTGCCCAGGGCGCCAAAATTGGCGAACTTCAAACGGCCATAACTCCCGGACTAATTGTCCGGCAGTGATCAATCCAATATGAAAAGATAGTATGTGGCAACACCTAAACACCCACCAAGTTTCATAATTATAGCTATACTGGAACATAGTTAAAAATACGAGAGAATTCCGTAAAGAGATCTCGGCGCCTCCGTCATTTTGGTACATTCTGCAAACTTCAAACGGCTATAACTCCCGGACTAATTGTCCGATAGTCGCCAATTAAATATCAATAGATAGTGCGTGGCAACACCTAAACACCCACCAAGTTTCATAATTTTATCTCAATTGGAACATAGTTAAAACGTGCTCCCTGTAAAACCGGATAGCGCCCCCTACCGCCCTACCCAATGACAATGTAAATTGCGCCTCCCGTATCTCCAGTTCTATATACCCGACGACTTAGCCGCTTGGTACGTGGGCTATTGGTGCTCTTAAGTGTCCTTTGGCACGATTTGTTTTCAGTTATAATTAAAATTTCGGTAAAACGGGCACCTGCCCAGGGCGCCAAAATTGGCGAACTTCAAACGGCCATAACTCCCGGACTAATTGTCCGGCAGTGATCAATTGAATATCAAAAGATAGTATGTGGCAACACCTAAACACCCACCAAGTTTCATAATTTTATCTCAATTGGAACATAGTCAAAACGTGCTCCCTGTAAAACAGGAATAGCATCCCCTACCGCCGTACCCAATGGCAATGTAAACGGCGCCTCCCGTATCTCCAGTTCTATATACCCGACGACTTAGCCGCTTGTCACGTGTGCTATTGGTGCTAATAAGTGTCATTTGGCGCGATTTGGTTCCGAAAAGAGCAAGTTTTTTTTTTCGATAAAATAAAATGCAAGTGTTTAGACTGCCATTTTAGACAACTTTGGCAAACTTCAAATGGCTATAACTCGCGAACTATTGGTCCGAGAAGGTTCTACAAATTATCAAAAAAACACTTGTGGCAACACCTAAACACCCACCAAGTTTCATAATTTTATCTCAATTGGAACATAGTTAAAACCAGCTATCTTTGAAAAATGAAAACTTCAAAATCGCCTTATCGAAGGAAATTTAAAAATGGCGCCTCCAGTTCTATATACCCGACGACTTAGCCGCTTGGTACGTGTGCTATTGGTGCTCTTAAGTGTCCTTTGGCACGATTTGTTTTCAGTTATAATTAAAATTTCGGTAAAACGGGCACCTGCCCAGGGCGCCAAAATTGGCGAACTTCAAACGGCCATAACTCCCGGACTAATTGTCCGGCAGTGATCAATCGAATATGAAAAGATAGTATGTGGCAACACCTAAACACCCACCAAGTTTCATAATTTTATCTCAATTGGAACATAGTTAAAACGTGCTCCCTGTAAAACCGGATAGCGCCCCCTACCGCCTACCCAATGACAATGTAAATTGCGCCTCCCGTATCTCCAGTTCTATATACCCGACGACTTAGCCGCTTGGTACGTGGGCTATTGGTGCTCTTAAGTGTCCTTTGGCACGATTTGTTTTCAGTTATAATTAAAATTTCGGTAAAACGGGCACCTGCCCAGGCGCCAAAAATTGGCGAACTTCAAACGGCCATAACTCCCGGACTAATTGTCCGGCAGTGATCAATTGAATATCAAAAGATAGTATGTGGCAACACCTAAACACCCACCAAGTTTCATAATTTTATCTCAATTGGAACATAGTTAAAACGTGCTCCCTGTAAAACAGGAATAGCATCCCCTACCGCCGTACCAATGACAATGTAAATTGCGCCTCCCGTATCTCCAGTTCTATATACCCGACGACTTAGCCGCTTGGTACGTGGGCTATTGGTGCTCTTAAGTGTCCTTTGGCACGATTTGTTTTCAGTTATAATTAAAATTTCGGTAAAACGGGCACCTGCCCAGGGCGCCAAAATTGGCGAACTTCAAACGGCCATAACTCCCGGACTAATTGTCCGGCAGTGATCAATCCAATATGAAAAGATAGTATGTGGCAACACCTAAACACCCACCAAGTTTCATAATTATAGCTATATTGGAACATAGTTAAAAATACGAGAGAATTCCGTAAAGAGATCTCGGCGCCTCCGTCATTTTGGTACATTCTGCAAACTTCAAACGGCTATAACTCCCGGACTAATCGTCCGATAGTCGCCAATTAAATATCAATAGATAGTGCGTGGCAACACCTAAACACCCACCAAGTTTCATAATTTTATCTCAATTGGAACATAGTTAAAACGTGCTCCCTGTAAAACCGGATAGCGCCCATACCGCCCTACCCAATGACAATGTAAATTGCGCCTCCCGTATCTCCAGTTCTATATACCCGACGACTTAGCCGCTTGGTACGTGGGCTATTGGTGCTCTTAAGTGTCCTTTGGCACGATTTGTTTTCAGTTATAATTAAAATTTCGGTAAAACGGGCACCTGCCCAGGGCGCCAAAATTGGCGAACTTCAAACGGCCATAACTCCCGGACTAATTGTCCGGCAGTGATCAATTGAATATCAAAAGATAGTATGTGGCAACACCTAAACACCCACCAAGTTTCATAATTTTATCTCAATTGGAACATAGTCAAAACGTGCTCCCTGTAAAACAGGAATAGCATCCCCTACCGCCGTACCCAATGGCAATGTAAACGGCGCCTCCCGTATCTCCAGTTCTATATACCCGACGACTTAGCCGCTTATCACGTGTGCTATTGGTGCTAATAAGTGTCATTTGGCGCGATTTGGTTCCGAAAAGAGCAAGTTTTTTTTTTCGATAAAATAAAATGCAAGTGTTTAGACTGCCATTTTAGACAACTTTGGCAAACTTCAAATGGCTATAACTCGCGAACTATTGGTCCGAGAAGGTTCTACAAATTATCAAAAAAACACTTGTGGCAACACCTAAACACCCACCAAGTTTCATAATTTTATCTCAATTGGAACATAGTTAAAACCAGCTATCTTTGAAAAATGAAAACTTCAAAATCGCCTTATCGAAGGAAATTTAAAAATGGCGCCTCCAGTTCTATATACCCGACGACTTAGCCGCTTGGTACGTGTGCTATTGGTGCTCTTAAGTGTCCTTTGGCACGATTTGTTTTCAGTTATAATTAAAATTTCGGTAAAACGGGCACCTGCCCAGGGCGCCAAAATTGGCGAACTTCAAACGGCCATAACTCCCGGACTAATTGTCCGGCAGTGATCAATCCAATATGAAAAGATAGTATGTGGCAACACCTAAACACCCACCAAGTTTCATAATTATAGCTATACTGGAACATAGTTAAAAATACGAGAGAATTCCGTAAAGAGATCTCGGCGCCTCCGTCATTTTGGTACATTCTGCAAACTTCAAACGGCTATAACTCCCGACTAATTGTCCGATAGTCGCCAATTAAATATCAATAGATAGTGCGTGCAACACCTAAACACCCACCAAGTTTCATAATTTTATCTCAATTGGAACATAGTTAAAACGTACTCCCTGTAAAACCGGATAGCGCCCCTACCGCCCTACCCAATGACAATGTAAATTGCGCCTCCCGTATCTCCAGTTCTATATACCCGACGACTTAGCCGCTTGGTACGTGGGCTATTGGTGCTCTTAAGTGTCCTTTGGCACGATTTGTTTTCAGTTATAATTAAAATTTCGGTAAAACGGGCACCTGCCCAGGGCGCCAAAATTGGCGAACTTCAAACGGCCATAACTCCCGGACTAATTGTCCGGCAGTGATCAATCGAATATGAAAAGATAGTATGTGGCAACACCTAAACACCCACCAAGTTTCATAATTTTATCTCAATTGGAACATAGTTAAAACGTGCTCCCTGTAAAACCGGATAGCGCCCCCTACCGCTCTACCCAATGACAATGTAAATTGCGCCTCCCGTATCTCCAGTTCTATATACCCGACGACTTAGCCGCTTGGTACGTGGGCTATTGGTGCTCTTAAGTGTCCTTTGGCACGATTTGTTTTCAGTTATAATTAAAATTTCGGTAAAACGGGCACCTGCCCAGGGCGCCAAAATTGGCGAACTTCAAACGGCCATAACTCCCGGACTAATTGTCCGGCAGTGATCAATCCAATATGAAAAGATAGTATGTGGCAACACCTAAACACCCACCAAGTTTCATAATTATAGCTATACTGGAACATAGTTAAAAATACGAGAGAATTCCGTAAAGAGATCTCGGCGCCTCCGTCATTTTGGTACATTCTGCAAACTTCAAACGGCTATAACTCCCGGACTAATTGTCCGATAGTCGCCAATTAAATATCAATAGATAGTGCGTGGCAACACCTAAACACCCACCAAGTTTCATAATTTTATCTCAATTGGAACATAGTTAAAACGTGCTCCCTGTAAAACCGGATAGCGCCCCCTACCGCCCTACCCAATGACAATGTAAATTGCGCCTCCCGTATCTCCAGTTCTATATACCCGACGACTTAGCCGCTTGGTACGTGGGCTATTGGTGCTCTTAAGTGTCCTTTGGCACGATTTGTTTTCAGTTATAATTAAAATTTCGGTAAAACGGGCACCTGCCCAGGGCGCCAAAATTGGCGAACTTCAAACGGCCA
>JAWZYV010018176.1:0-30325 GCA_038373885.1 Cheiracanthium punctorium
TTTCATCCGTTTTTGCATGACTCTCCCCAAAACATACAAATAAATAAATAAATAGAGTTTAAAAACTCTTCGGAACTATAGTTTTGTTATAATTATTTCTACTGATATCAAAATACAACGGAATTTTACAATGTAAAATGATTCATACAAATAATGCATGTTCAGTTGTAGATTAGGCATTCAGAAAATTTCTTTTTGATTTTTTCATCAAGAAGCACTTCCTCCTGAAAATAATGAATTAAAGAAATAATTAAACTTGTTATAGAACTTAATTCAACAAATTCATTATAATTTGTCAATTATTTCATTTGGTTGTTTTGTTGAACATGAACCAGAATTGATAATCCAGAATCGGCCTTCCAGATTTAACGAGCACGTTCATCGTGTGCACATGTTTTTCTTAGATCCATAGTCCAATTCCCCATCAATGGCCTCTTTCTACCTCAAATTAATATTAAGTAAAATCAGTATTGTTAGAGCCCATTCAAATAATGCAATCAACTAAATATATAAAATAATAAATTTTCGAAATTTTTTGGGGGGCATCCCCCCAAAAGTTGCCAATAGGGTACAAAATGAGACTGGTAAAGTTTCAGCTCATTTGCATAATATTAATCTGTGCCTCATTGAGGTTAAAGTTTTGAAAAACCCCGGATTTTCGCAGAAAAAACAGTCTTTCCATCATAAAATGGATAAAATTGAGTCTACTAACCTAATGTTGGTCTCGTTTCATAAAAAAAAAAACTGCCTGCCTTGATGAGCCACACATCACTTCTATGTAAAAACTTACAGATTTACCCTCCAAGCGGTTGTGATGTCAAATCCCGTCCACTTTATTCCAGTTTTCTCTGCAATCTATCTATGATATTAATCATTTATAACACTGAGATATCATAAAATATGTTTTGATATTAAAGCTTGTATGTAATTTAAAATCCTCTTTTAATTATTGGAAATCTTCCTATTAAAAATTTTATTTTATTTTTATAATTTAAAATTGCATACAAATTTCACCGTGAAAACAACTTTATTTATATTAGATTATTTGCCCATTTCCAAAACGCTCAGAGGGTAACATTCAGATCACATCTAGTCCTGAAAAAAGCATACATATATGCTTTTTTCGGGACTAGATATGATCCGAATTCTAAAAGTTGACTTTTTATGAAAATTAAAAAAATTCTATTTCATCTTTCCTCCTTTCGTTTTTCTTTTTTTCTTTCTTTCTTGTGTACAAAATAAAGGTTTAAAAAAATCTGAAATTTAAAAAAAAATGAAATTTATGTAGAACAATTAACAGAAAATAAGGTCAAAGAAGGCATAAAATTGAGAACGACAAACGTCCAGATATATTTGATTATTAAAGTTATGTATCAAAATGGAAGCACATTACTCTATTTTAGGAAACACTTCTTAAACGTTGTAAGTAATATTATACTTAAAGTAATATGTTCTTAAAGGGTTAATGCAGAAACTATACGTGCAAATGTTGTTCATTTTCAGTGATACAGGTGTTAATTGTGTTACTCTTCATTTTAATTTTCTGGACTTGGTGGCAGAGACATTCAGCGTATTTGAAGTTTCCGTGCTACTTCTGGGTTCCCCTCGAATTAATTTTGTGGTTCTTCAGACCGAAAAAACACAAGACGAATTCTTTTAATGTCTGTGAGTACTGCATTTGTTTATTCGTCTCTTTCTTACATTCATCGATATAGAACAGCAACTGGTTAGACTCTCAAATGTTCCCAAAGAAGCAAACGTACCATCGTTGCCATCGCTCGAGTTAACTAACAGCAACATATGGGGATCAATCAAATAGCCAATCGTGTGCCACAGAGCTAAATAACTAGTTGGCTGTGCGGCTGCTCAGACTGCTGTGTGTAAAAAGTCCGATAGCTCTGGGGCACGCAATTGGCGATTTGATCGGGTACAGCCAGCTGTGTCAAAATGTTCTTTAATGGAATGGAACGCGATTGACGATCCGATTGATCGCCACGTTGCCTTGTCCTTTTCGAGCGGTCGTTCACTGATACATGACTAGATGATCGGAACACCATCTCAACAGGGATTGTCTTGAGGGATCGTGCCTTGAAACCTTGTGGAAAATTCTCCGGAATCCACTATTATTCCAGTTTGCCGACGATTTACATACGAAAATTATAGCAGAACGCGCTGAGACCATTTACAATTTTCTTTAGAAAAAATACCAACATGGCCAGCCCTACACAATCTTCATACGGCCTCAAAAAAGTGCGAAGTCCGAACCCAAAGCAGGGCACAGTTCGTAAAAAAGCATATCTCCAGCATCTTTCCAGAAATCGTCCCCACACAACTAAAATTAACAACAAACTCCCATTAAACACAAAAAGAAAAGAAAATCTTTTGGCTTCACATTAGATAAAAAACATTCTTTAACAGAAAATAAGGCTTAAACTCTCTTAAAACATGACAAAAATCAGGTAATCCATATTAGATATTTAACCAAACAACGTGAAAAGCCGATTTAGAAATGCTGTACAGCTTGTCGAGTTTTCTGCTGAGAAGCACGGAACTGTAAAGGTAAATGAAATATTTCTATTTTCTTAAATGTTACCTACAAGAAGAAATATCTTTCACAGTAGACTATTCTGTCTGGCATGTCAGCAATTTCAATGTACGTATTCTTTGTTATTCCTCATATTGTAAATTGTTTTGAAAAGAATACATGAGGGTTTTCCACATCGGCTGACTAACGGGCCGGTTTCCTCTGCATGGATTGTCGGACAGCAAACTGGGGTGGGCAGATTATCAACCCCTCAAACCTTCAAAGCCGCTAGCCCACTCTGTTGAAAATTGAAAGCAAGTAGTAAAATCGACTGACTTAAAATAAACTTTCTGTACCAGCATTTCTCTTACTACAAACGAACTATATGCTCTTTTTTATACGTTGCCTAATGTTTACAAAGATTCATTATTCTTTCATGGTTTTGTACGTTAATTGGATTCTAATTGTATTTTCGTAATCTTTATGAGCATTATGACAAACTTAGAATTTTCTGTCTGCAAATTATCTATTGAAAAAATCCAACTCATTTTAAATGTAAAATATTTTTCTATTATTGGGCCTATCTACTAGATTGTATAGAGAAATGTTTACTTTGCACGATTTTTAAAAATGAAACTAATGATTACACAAAGTTAGTAAACGTTTATCTTAAATAAGTCACTTTTATTTCATAAAGAATCCGAGGATATACCTAGAGTAAGCCATTTTCTTCACTATGCATTACTTATATGCATAATTTAGAAGAGAAGATATCGGAGGTCTCTACTAAGGCTACTAAAGATACCAGATTGCTTAAAGCACTCTATCGGGGGGGGGGGGGGGGTGTTATCACTTGTACCCTAGCACTGAATTTATTTAGCATCAGCGAAGGTGTACCCATTCTATAGTTTTACTGTTGAAGTATAATTTTAATTTCCTTTAATTAAACATCTTAAAATAGGTGCTTCTTTAGTATAAAAATGTTCTTATCTCTCACTGGGCCGTACTTATTGTAAAGAAGTCTCTATGAGTAGCCATTCATTGAAGCACATTTGGCCATTTTGGTCAAAGCAAAATTGATACAGGCTACTAAGGATTACAAAATAAAGCTCTCGAAAGCGAACATGTAGAAAGAACTATAAGTGCTAGTGTCTGCATCACTGAAAGTTCTTCACAGAAGCATTCAAATGAATTTCAATGCGGTCTATAGCACTGTACAGATATTAATCCATTTTAAGAAATATTCAATAAGTATATAAACGATTATACTCACTTGCACTTATTCTTGATTGAAAGGATGCAAATAACATTCAAAGCTCTTTTACAGAGTCGTGCAAATTACATTATTGTTGTTTTACAGATGTTTTGGGGTTAACTCCAAAATCTTGCCATTTTTGACTACTAATTATACCGAAATTTAGCTCAAGAAAGACTATAGAGTTGGAAAGCATTTTATAATCTATGCTCTTGGCATGATTTATCTTTTTTTGTGAAACCTTCTTGTGATCTTCCTGTCATCTTTCCCGATAAAAATTTCCCTTCTTCTTATTTGATTTGTCTTCCAAAATTCATTTTTTCTTCTTATAATGATAAAATTATTTATCACTAGCAAAGTCACTAGCAAATTTGTTTTGGCGCTCTAGCTTTTGTATCTCTCTATTCTAAAAGAAAAGTAAAGGCCGATGTCGCTGGCGCTGTCAAAGCTTGTTTCCCTATCTCCTCCTAAACCGTGGGGATTTGAGTTTCGACTAAGGTGCCCACAGATTCGAAAAATTCTGAGGAACTTGCTAAGCTGACTTAAATTTCGAAAATCGAATTATTTTAGAAGATATTAATAAAAAACTGAAAAAATTAAACAGAATGATTGCCAGATTTAGCATAATATCATTCATTCCTTTGCAACAAAGCGTTTCCAAGTATCTAGAATCGTGTGAAATTTACAAACATGAGTTAGAATTACGTCCATTTTACGCCAAAATAAAAACTATATGAAATAAGTAACTCAAAATGTGTTACACAAAGTTGACAATTTTCAAATAGTATAAGTTCGCTTAGACAACAGGAGTTTAGAATCAGCGATTATTCGTTTTTCCAAAACAGAATAACTAATATCTTGAAAATGAAAAGTAATTAAAATGCAGATTTTTTTAGTTCGGTCCAGCTGGATTATTTGCTACCAGTAGAAATATTTGGCGGCGTTAACTATGCCATTATAGCAGTTATCGAATGGGAACACTTCTCAATCGATCTTGATGGCCCTTTGGATATTTGCTAGCGCGACGAGATGGTATAATTCGTGGTGCTAAGTACGCCAATCTGCAAACGATTATGTAAATGAAAATATGGATAACGGTTTTACGGTAACCTTAAATGAACAGTAATTATAGGTTGTGAGCATGTGCAAATCGCCAAATAATGAAAAGTCGCCATTGGTGGCAAGCTATCCTATCTCTCCCGTACCTTTTATTAACTTTACATGTACGCAAGTCGCCAAATAATGATAAATCGCCATGGGTGACAAATTCGAAAAGTGTCCAATAGGTTTTACATTATTAAAAATACAGCTGAAACAGATGTTCTCATTTTATTACGCTTTAGCTCCTAATTAATATGACTTTTGAATAGCAACATTAAATATCATTGTGTTTCTGAGGAGTGCAAATAATTTTTCCAGCGATTATAAGCAGAGTCCGCACTCCAGGTGGAGTATAGCTCAGGCCCCGTACAACACGGATTCCCATAACAAAATATCTTCCGTGTTATGAGGGGGAGGGGGGTCTACTGTAGTGTGAAGTTTAAATTTTTATGTACGAATGAATGAACATGCAAGAACCAAGCAATGTGCAGCTCAGTAACATTCTATCTGATCCAATCTTTGGGTTTTGTCTGATAAATTATGTCTTTTTTACGAATAAGTCTTACTAGGGGCCGAATGCCTCATACGAAAAGCGAGCGTAGCGAGTGTGGGACCCTGGCCCCTAGTTACTAAAAAAGATTTTTTAAGATTTAACGCACTAGGTAATAATTAAGGTAATGGTATAGACTAGGCAAAAAAAAAATTTAGAAAAGGTTAAAAGTTGCGTGCACTAGGTGACGTTTTGTACAGAAAAATGGAGAATTTAGTATAGGAAATGGCCAGAACTAGTAACCAAATAATCAAAAGCCAATATTGTAATTGCTTGTACTTCTTGATTCCTGTACGTCTTGATTCCAGTTCCTGTTTTTTTAAATACAAGCGACACTTAGTGAACAGTTTTGAATTAAAAAATAAATAAATATGTTAAACAGGGGCGTAGCCAGAAATTTTTCATGGGGGGGGGTTACGACTAGTGCAACTCACATATAAGTATACATGTGTGTGATAAAGGAGTGAACACTATACATTTTGTATGGCAAAAATTTCCTCATGGGGGGGGGTTATGACGCCCCTAACCCCCCCCGTGGCTACGCCCCTGATGTTGAAGGTATCTCGCGTATGCTCCCTTTTTATAAGATGGGGACTGAGAACTGCTGCTGATAAGGAAAATTTATCTGTAACAACCATTTTATTTAATTTTTTTAACTCGTTGCTAGTATTTTCACAAATATTTAATAGAACTATCATTTTTCTTTATGCAACGAAATATTTCTATTTTGAAACGGCTTTGGCTTCGAGGTCATGTTTAAACTTACCAATAAATTAATTTTAGTATCTATCTTAAAGGTATTGTAAGATATTTAGACTGATTGCAATGACGCAAGTCACATATTACAGAAGGATGCGGGACGAGACGAGATTTGCATCTTCTTACGGCGAAACAGACGTTTTTATCATTACTATCAAACAGACTTTTTTGCGAGGCGAATTTTCGACTCTTTGTTCTCTTGTCTTGTGACAAGGCCTCCAAATTTCGCCGGACATGTCTCGTTCTAATTCCGTGTATGGGTTTTCAATGCGCTGATCAGTTTGCGCAGAAATATGTAATTGTTGCTATTCGAAATTTTTGATTTTTTTTTCACCGTAAACGTAACCTTGAGAGCTCAGTTGTATCAAACAATCACAATTTCGAGAGCATATCTTTGACTAACAATATTTTAATTTTTCTTTCGACTGTTAAAGCGAATAGATCACAAGATGTTCATATATCGGGAAATTTTTTAAAAAACCACCTTGAATAGGGAATATGATAGAACATTTATCCAAAATAAAACGATACCCTATTTTTGTCTTTTTGAAAACTATAATTTAGCAATCTTTTTTTTTTTGTGCTGTACATGATATCAATGTTTCAACTAACTAACAAGTAAACTATAACTAACAAGTAAAACACAAAACATACTACAAATAAGACATATCTCGCATAAAAATATAACAGCTATTAGCAAGAATTAGAAACCAGATTTTGAAGCCAAATAAAGTGCAAGAATTATTGTGATAATATAATGGAACGGAAATTATAACCACTGTCACCATCGTCAGGGGCCACAAACAGTGGATTATAATTTACAGCAAACCAAATAGTAGGGTTTCGGTTGTGTGACATATCAGAAGAGATATTAACTCCACACATCTGGGCCCTACCCTACTATATAAAGGAAAGAAGAAATCAAAAAGATAACAAAAATTAGAAATAGGAATTATAATTTTACATGCCAGACCTTGAGCACATGGAAATTTCATTTGAACAATTGATATGTGTTGCCAATGCTAAGAATTGTAAAAAGTGAAAAATGGTGTTGCCACTAAATAAAATTGTAAAAGTGGAAAGAAGAAAGTATAGGAGTTAAATTAAAAACAGCAGCAGCAGCAACACCATAACACTAGGCAGAAGAAATTTGAACATTATTGTTGAAAATGTTGGGAAATTAAAATAAAAATAGAAAGGAGACAGTCTAAATAGATAGCTGTATTTTACAAAGTATTCAAAATGAATATAGATAAATCATAGATGCTGATTGTAAAGGAGTAACCGAAGGTAGTAACAAGGAAAATTACAAAACTATAAATGCGCACTTGCAGCAAAATATAGCTTGTAAGAAGATTTATAAAATTATTAGCAATGCAAAAATGGCATATAAAGTCAAATCAAACATCCATAATTAATTATTTAGAAGATATCCTATTTGTAACGCGCAATTGCAGCTATGACAAACAGAATAAAATATAACTAACAAGTAAAACACAAAACATACTACAAATAAGACATATCTCGCATAAAAATATAACAGCTATTAGCAAGAATTAGAAACCAGATTTTGAAGCCAAATAAAGGGCAAGAATTATTGTGATAATATAATGGAACGGAAATTAATATATATATATATATATATACTCGGAAAAACCACCACTGGAAAACTAGGACACGGGTCTAGGGCCTTCAAAATTTTAGGGGGCAAATATTAAAATAGTTTAAGACAAGACTGCTCCATCAAAATTATTTTTGGTAAGAAAGGTCATCAATTAAAAAATACTAATATCAACAAATAAAAACTAGAAAGATAAATCACTTCGAATGCATTTAGCATACTGTGCCTCCAGAAATCTTAATAAGGGCCTATCATTAACTTCATAGTTTTTCATTAATATTAAAGCGCAAGTGAATATTTCGAGAGTCTGAATCCCTATCCCTCCCTTAACACACACACGCGCACACAACTTAGAAGGTAGTAAATTTTATTTTACAACTACACATATTATTTTTATTATATAATAGAGTAATAAGTTTTATTTTATGAAAAATAGTATGTGTAAATTTTAAAGTATTTATGAACTTAAAAGTAAATAAAGATAATAAAACTACTTTCTTTGAGTTTTGTTTTATCCCGGCCAGTTTTTAATGACTTAAAAAATCACCTTACGTAAATTTTGTGTCACATCCACGTTTTATTCACTTTCACAGCACGACAAATTAACATAAATTTGATTAAAAAAAACTTATCTTTTAAATGTATTTTTATTTTTTCTAACAAGTACTTTGGCTTAGCTATAAAATTAAATCTTAAAATTATTTTGTTTTTAATGATGCGTATCACTTTAAATGCTCATTAAATATTTCATGTATTTTATTTCATTTATTTGACTAAATTTTAAATGCTTCCAACTAAATAATCATACTTATCATCCGTTTTTGAATGACTTCCCCCCCGCGTCTCCCTCACACATACAAATAAATAAATAATAGAGTTTAAAAACTCTTTTGAACTATAGTTTTGTTATATTCTATTTATATCAAAATACAACGTAATTTTACAATGTAAAATGATTCATACAAATAATGCATGTTCTGTTGTAGATTAGGCATTAAGAAAATTTCCTTTTTGATTTTTACATAAACAAGCACTTCCTCCTGTTTATGTAAAAAGAAGTAAAGAAATAATTAAAAAAATAATTATATTAAAGAAATAGTATTAAAGAAATAATTAAACTTGTAATAGAACTTAATTCACTAAATTCATTATAATTTGTCAATTATTTCATTTGGTTGTTTTGTTGAACATGAACCAGAATTGATAATCCAGAATAGGCCTTACAAATTTAACGGGCACGTTCATCGTGCGTACATGTTTTTCTTAGATCCGTAGTCCGATTCCCCATCAATGGCCTGTTTTTACCTCAAATTAATATTAAGTAAAATCAGTATTATTATAGCCCATCCAAATAATGCAATAAACTAAATATGTAAAATAAGAAGAAGATTTTTACTGTCTGTCTGCTTGTATGTATGTTCATTCTATATAGCCGCTTAGACCGTTCGTCGGATCTGGACTAAATTTGTCGCACTGGACTATTTGAGCGATTTCCTCCTGTGTTCATCGTTGCTTGGTGTCACAGATTTTAAAATGCATATGCTGTGGGTGCGAGTGGGAGTAACAATGCCGAGAAACAACGATGGACACAGGAAGAAAAACGCTGCATTCTCGTCTTTGCAACTGTGGGAAGCGATGCAGAGAATAATTTTTAGGCTATTTATGCTTTAACACTTAATGCACCCGGGCAACACCTGCAACGGGAGTTTATCTTTGTGTGTAAGTAAAAGGGGGGAGGGTACTCGACATATATACTCATGCAGTTTAAACCGAATTAACAGAAATTTGGACCCAGAATCAAATTAAACACCATCTTCACTTTTACTCTGAGCCTATAAGGGAGCAGATGGGTGCTTGACAACCCCTCTCCCTTTTTTTTTTCAATTCATAGAGCCCATTAAAAGCAAATCAAAATAAGTTAAAAAAAAACAGGTTCGTAACCACAAAAAAATTCAGCGGGGGGAGAGCACAATTTATGTGTGCTTCTTTCTCTTATAAATGTTTTCCAATTTACAAAAGAAGTCAATCTTTTAGGATCTAAATTTAATTTGTCATGAGAGTACACATACCACCATGCCCCACCCCCACCCCCTCTTTGGATCTGCCAATGAAATTCATAATTCTGAGGGGCGACACAGAGTTTCCTACATTCGACTCATAGATATATATAGGCATCGTCCTACTTTACTTAGAAATAGTATTAGAAAAATATACTTTTCAGTATATTGTTATTTATTTACACTTCCTAAAGGTATTTATCGTTTCCTGATCGGATTTTTATTCTTTTAGAATGATTTTTTCTTCTTTTCCACAGATAAATCGATAATTTTTTTAATTCAACAAAATGGCTAGATATAAAGAGATTTCGATACAGGACATCATCAAAATTTCGGATTTGATACTCTGATGATCGACATTCGAAGGACTTAAAATATTCTGATCCCAATGAGACCAAATATAAGCAAATTCCTGCATATGAGTTTCTGAGATATATTTTAACAATTCTCTACTCATCTGTAAAAATATCGAAAAGAAATTGTTATATTGTGGACTGCTATACTTTATTTTTGAAATAAGGTACTCTATTTTGGGAAAAACTTCTTAAACGTTGTAAGTAGTATTATACTTTATGTAATATGTTTGTAAAGGATTAATACAGAGATATAACTATACGTGCAAAAGTTGCTCCTTTTCAGTGATACAGCTGTTAATTGTGTTACTCTTCATTTTAATTTTCTGGACTTGGTGGCAGAGACATTCAGCGTATTTGAAGTTTCCGTGCTACTTATGGTTTCCCCTTGTATTAATTCTGTGGGTCTTCAAAACGAAAAAACACAAGACGAATTCTTTCAATGTCTGTGAGTACTGCATTTGTTTATTTCTCTGTTTCTTACAGTCATCGATATAGAAGAACTGGATAGACTCTCATAGCCCCAACGCAGAAAACGTAGCACTCTTGTTATCGCACGAGTTAACTACCAGAAACATGCCGATCAATCGAATAACCAATCGTGTGCCACAGAGCGAAATAACTAGTTGGCTGTGCGGCTGCTCAGACTGCTGTGTCTAAAAAGTTCGATAGCTGTGTGGCAATTGGCGATTTGATTGGGTACAGCCAGATGTGTCAAAAAGTTCTTTAACGGTGTAGAACGCGATTGACGATTCGAGTGATCGCCATGTTGCCTCGTCCTTTTCGAGCGGTCGTTCACTGAAATATGACTGGATGGTCGGAACACCCTCTTAACAGGGATTGCCTTCAGGGATTGTCTTCAGGGATCGTGCCTTGGAACCTTGCGGAAAATTTTCCTGAATCCACTATCATTCTAGTTTGCCGAAGTTTTACATACGAAAATTATAGCAGAACGCACTTGAACCATTTACAATTTTCTTTAGAAAAAATCAAACATGGCCAGCCCAACACAATCTTCATAGGACCACAAAAAAGCGCGAATTCCGAACCTAAAGCAGGGCACAGTCCGTAAGAAAGCATATCCCCAGCATCTTTCCAGCAATCATCCCCACACAATTAAAATTAACAACACACTCCCATTAAACAGAAAAAGAAAAGAAAATATTTAGGCTTCACATTAGATAAAAGTTTTCTTGGATCCTCGCTTAAAACATGAGAAAAATCAAATAATCCATATTACTTATTTAACTAACCATTTTACTAAACAAAATGAAAAGCCGACTTAGAAATATTGTACAGCTTGTCGAGTTTTCTGCTGAGAAGCATGGAACTCTATAAAGGCAAATGAAATACTTCTATTTTCTAAAGCATTACGTACAAGAAGAAATATCTTTCACAGTAGGCTACTCTGTCTGGCATGTCAGCAATTTCCATGTATGTATTCTTTGTTATTCCTCATATTCCAAATTGTTTTGAAAAGAATATAGGAGAGTTTTCCAAATCGGCTGACTAACGGGCCGGTTCCCTCGGCATGGATTGTCGGACAGCAAACTGGGGTGGGCAAATTCTCAACCCCCCAAACCTTTAAAGAAGCTTGTCCATTCTGTTGAAAATTGAAAGTAAGTAGTAAAATCGACTGACTTAATAAACTTTCTGTACCTGCATTTCTGTTACTACAAACGAACTATATGCTCTTTTCTATGCGTTGCCTGATGTTTACAAATCTTCGTTATTCTCTTTCATGGTTCACTATTCACCTTTCATGGTTTCTTACGTTAATTGGCTTTTAATTGTATTTTCCTGATCTTTATGAGCATTATGACAAACTTAGAATTTTTCTGGCTGCAAATTATCTATTAAAAAATCCAACTGTTTTAAATGTAAAGTCTTTTTCTATTAATGGGCCTATCTTCTAGATTGTATAGAGAAATGATTACTCTGCGGGATTTTTAATAAGGGAACTAATGGTTATACAAAGATGATAAATGTTTATCTTAAATAAGCTACTTTTATTTCATAAAGAATCTGAGGATGTACCTGAGAGTAAGCCATTTTCTTCACTGTGCGTTAGAGATGAGACGGGCTCAGCCCGTGCCCGAGCCCGGGCCCGACTAGGGCTCGGGCTCTGTAATTCACGATTGCGTTCGGGCTCGGGCTCGTGAAAAATTTCTCCTTTTTTGAACATACTCCTTGAAACAGATTTTAAAAAGTGATTCATGTGATAAATAGACGTACTTATTTTAAAAAATAGCGGCACGGGTGACTAGAAGGTGTGTGAAGCTCCAAAATTTATTGTATCCTATTAATGAAGTAGTTAAATTTATTTGTCTTTAGCTGAAATTTCGGGCTCGGGCTTCAAAAAATGAGCCCGAACTCATCTCTACTGTGCGTTACTTACGTGCATAATTTAGAAGATATGGAGGTCTCCACTAAGGCTACTTAAGATACCAGATTGCTCAAAGCAATCTATTGGGGGTATTATCACTTGTACCCTAGTACTGCATTTATTTAGCATCAGCGAAGGTGTACCCATTCTATAGTTTTTTATGTATGTTATTCCTCTATACTATGTACCTATGTACTATGTACTTTATTGAGAAAATGATGAATGCAGCATTTATAGTTATTTTACGATAGAACCCAATATAGCGTTCCAAGCGCTCTATGAGCAGCCCATTTGGCACATTTGGCAGTTTTAGTCGAAGCAAAATTGATATAGGCTACTAAGGATTACAAAATAAAGCTCTCCAAAGAGAACATATCGAAGAACTATAAGTGATAGTAATAGTCTAAGAGCCAGCGACCGCCAGACCTTCGTCATAGTGTAAAAGCTGAAACTTTCTCTGCGCATATTCCCCAATACAGGTACGAACAATCGGCCACTATAAAGTTTGGATGATCGGGGCTTTGGCCGGTAACAGGTGGCAAAGGTGTATAAAATTGCAGAAAATTTTCGTCATTTTATAAAGCTTAATTATGTTCTTCTACGCAGTACTATAAATCCTTTTATCCCTTGCCAGACACTTTTCCATCGTGTCAAACCCCCGCCAGACAATTTCAAAGTCATGGAAAACGTGATTCTATTTTCGTCATTTCATAAAGCGTGATTTTTTTATATGTTCTTCGGCCCAGTACTAGAAGTCACTTTATCCCTTGCTAGACACTTTTGCATCGTGGCAAACCCCCGCCAGACAATCTCAAAGTCATGGAAAATGTAATTATTTTTCGTCGTTTCATAAAGCGTGATTTTTTTATATGTTCTTTGGCCCAGTACTAGAAGTCAATTTATCCCTTTCCAGACACTTTTCCATCGTGGCAATCCCCCGCCAGACAACCTCAAAGTCATGGAAAACGTGCCTTTATTTTCGTCATTTCATAAAGTGTGATTTTTTTATATGTTCTTCTTCGCAGTACTAGAAATCAATTTATCCCTTGCCAGACACTTTTCCATCGTGGCAAACCCCCGCCAGACAATCTCAAAGTCATGGAAAACGTGATTCTATTTTCGTCATTTCATAAAGCGTGATTTTTTATATGTTCTTCTGCCTAGTACTAGAAGTCACTTTATCCCTTGCCAGACACTTTTCCATCGTGGCAAACCCCCGCCAGAGAACCTCAAACTCATGGAAAACGGGATTCTATTTTCGTCATTTCATAAAGCGTGATTTTTTTATATGTGCTTCTTCGCAGTACTAGAAGTCACTTTATCCCTTGCCAGACACTTTTCCATCGTGGCAAACCCCCGCCAGACAACCTCAAAGTCATGGAGTTGGATTTATCGGATAATTTCTTTAAATAGAAATATTTATGAGTTTAAAAAAAATCAAAAATTATTCACTATAATTTCCATCTTAATACATTAATCAGAAATCTGATGTGGACACCACATGACTTTCTTGTACGTCTGTTATATCATAAATATTTTCGGTGCATTTCATCTAAACTTATTTTGTTTGTAACGAGATAAAATACTGCAGTAATAATAAGGTTTATCGATTTCTAGCCAAATATTTCCGATATCTCCATCCTGGATTCAATTTGAAAGATTTGTTTTTGACACTTCATTGGTTCATACTACCACCAAAAGCCGAAGTCTTGAGATAGTTAGCTACATTTTGGTCATAGCCGAAATGGTGATTCATCACGATGAATTACTATTTCGGCTATGACTAGTGTCGTCAGTCTCATTATAATGAACTTGAAGTGTCCATAGACCTTAATGTATTTAATGTCTTGGGTAACCCTGTAAAGAAATTACTCGGTTGATTGAAATCAAAAAAGAGATAAGCAGTTAGCTGTTATAATAGTTCTAAATACAAAATTTCAACATTCTACGGTAAACAGTTTTAGAGTTCTGCGAAATACGTAGCTGTTTTTGGCGTTAAATTTTGCGATATTTCTGCAAAACACGTCAAGGTCGATGACAAATGATAAGATTTTTGGCATAGACCAAACAGTGACTCACTACAGACATTATACTGTAAAACCTCGCTATAACGATACTCGATACCACAATAAATCTCTCTACAATGATAAAATTTTGTGGTCCCACGGAATTACAATGCAATATGTTCTCCCCTCGGTATAACGATACATCCCTCTAGAACGATAATTTTATTGGGTATATTAAGTATCTTTGTATCGAGGTTTTACTGTATATTGAAGATGTCCATAGACATTAATGTATTGAAATTCTTTTGAGTTGTTCTGTAAATAAACTTTGAAGTACATTAGAACAAAAAATCCAGGTGCACAACTAGATGTTACAACAATCTTAGATATGAAATTTCAACAGTCTACGTCTAATTGTTTATGAGATATGCAAGTTACATACATACAAAGTCGCCAAACTTCGCGACTTTTGGTGCAGTTTTTGAGGGGGCAAACGACGCTTCGCAAACGACCGAAGTCCCCAAAAGTGAAGAGATCGAAACCCTAGGACCAATATTTCTCGAGATTTCTAGAAACCCGTAGAAAAACAATGGGGAAACCGAAACCTCCGTATCCCCGGTTCTAGTTGACCGATTTTGATGCAACAAAAAGCAAAATTTAACTATTTGAAGCGTAGAATACGAATTTTAAACCATTTTAAGCCCCAGAACAGCGGGTTGCCCGAAAATTCGTAACAGTATTGTGCTTGAAATGGATGAATGTCCCTAAAACTTCCATTTAGCGTATTGTGTTGAAATTCTTTGGAGTGTTCCTGTAGCAGAACTATAAATTATATAGACACTATTTTCGATGGATAAATTCATTTTGTAACGCTTATTAACGTATATCACTTTTGATTCGTTTGAAATAACCTAATACCTCTAAGTTATACTTTAATGTATTTCTAGAACTGAATAATTGATTTCTAGTACTACGAAGAAGAACATATAAAAAAATCACGCTTTATGAAATGACGAAAAAGAATTACGTTTTCCATGACTTTGAAGGTTGTCTGGCGGGGGTTTGCCACGATGGAAAAGTGTCTGGCAAGGGATAAATTGATTTCTAGTACTGGGCCGAAGAACATATAAAAAAATCACGCTTTATGAAATGACGAAAATAGAATCACGTTTTCCATGACTTTGAGGTTGTCTGGCGGGGGTTTGCCACGATGCAAAAGTGTCTGGCAAGGGATAAAATGATTTCTAGTACTGGGCCGAAGAACATATAAAAAAATCGCGCTTTATGAAATGACGAAAATAGAATCACGTTTTCCATGACTTTGAGATCGTCTGGCGGGGGTTTGCCACGATGGAAAAGTGTCTGGCAAGGGATAAATTGATTTCTAGTACTGGGCCGAAGAACATATAAAAAAATCACGCTTTATGAAATGACGAAAATAGAATCACGTTTTCATGATTTTGAGATTGTCTGGCGGGGGGTTTGCCACGATGCAACAGTTTGCGCAGAAAAATAGTAATTGTTGCTATTCGAAATTTTTGAATTTTTTTTTTCGCAGTAAACGTAACCGTGGGAGCTCAGTTGTATCAAACAATCACAATTTCGAGCGCATATCTTCGAATTACAATATTTGAATTTTTCTTTCGACTGTTAACGTGAATAGATCAAAAGATGTTCATGTACCGGGGATTTTTTTAAAAACCACCTTGTATATGGTATATTATAGAACATTTATCCGAAATAAAACGATAGCCTATTTTTGTCTTTTTGAAAATTATAATTTAGCAACCTTTTTTTGTGCTGTACATGATATTAATGTTTCAACTTACAGACACTTTCCAGAAAGTAATTGACATATGTCAGAAATTTGAAGATGAAGGCATGTGTGTGATGTGGCTTGATCACCCTATACTACTCGTTTATGGCGAAGAAGCTATGAAGGTAAATGTACGATTTTTGTAAATAAAATAGCGCCATCGTAGCAGAGAAATTCGCAAAAGACTGATAATACGCAAACTGGGTATGGTAGCCGTAAGGTGTCGTTGTGCAGAGACCACGAACACAGCGACTGTGAACGTGCATTAAATTTATAACTGGTGCGCATTTTCAGATTAAGGTTTAATACCACAAGTAAAAGTTGACTGCACGCAATCGATAGTGAAAATAAAATATTCCGGCTCCCATTTCTTTCTCCTTCTCCCCTTCTATCTGCTAGTCTTCCATCTCGGAAAAGGAGTTTATGTAATCTCAGTGCAAACACTAATTTATCTACACACTGACCTTCCTTTTTTCCCACTTTAACATTCCAAATCATAAACAGTCATTATAAAAGTTTAAATAAATATACAGAGAAATTTTATCAAGAAAAATTTGACTAACGGTCAAAAATAAGGATGAACGCGAGACGAAAAATAGGCGTCTCGCGTCTCGCAAAACAGCCGAAAAGCTTTGTCTCGTCTCGAAAAAATTCCTATATCATAATGTTAAAAATGTTTGTCTCTTCTAGCCAAAATGTGGTAAATCTGTATCGTCTCGCGTCCATCCCTAGTCAAAAATGAGTTGCTTTTAACTAATCTTTATAAAACAATAAAATATAAATACAAATTTTAATGAATCGATAAAGTAATTAAATTTACCTTTGGAACTTTCAATTAACTCAGGAAAAATCCAATTCAGTAGCTTTGTATTTGATATCACCCATACTTAAATGTATTTGTAGACTGCAATGTAAATACTCTTTTCGTCTAATGAACAGGGTTCGAAAAAACTCGGGTCGCCCAGGCAACTAAAAAGTCTCTTGAGACTAGCTTTTTCCTTTCATTAATATGATTAAATATATGTCTGGCACCTAAAATGTTTGCTGTCTCCTAAGACTTTACGACATTAGTCAATCTCTGCGTAGTGAAAAAATGGACGTAACTTCTCTCCCCGTGGCTTGACAGTCCTGCGCATGTTCTTGACGCATGCGTAAATTGACTGTTCATTTCGAGTGTGGTATTGGCTCTGAGTTTCCACAAAAAGGTTTTCCTCATTCAAAGAGGCATTTTGTTAAAGGAATTTAGTTGAATCAAACAGACTTTTGTTGAATCAGCAAAATGAAGCTGCCAAACTGTTAACCAAAGACGTTTTGTTAAATTCAGCAAAACACTTTTTATATACAGCTTTCATCTTCGAAATGTTAAAAAATTTAAGGATAATATTTCTCCAAATTTGGCATGAAAAAAGTCAACTGTGTTTGAAAATATGTTACAATTGATGCGCTTGGCATGAATTATCTTTCTTTTTCAGTTTAGTACAGAGAGTCTAATTTTTAATTCTTAGTTCAATTTTTTTAAGACTAAAAAATATAAAATATAGCATAAATAAAACTTAAAGCAATATGAACTAAAAAAGAAAAAATAATCTTTAAATGTACAGATTTCGTTAAACAGCAGTATGATGTACACAATTGGGTAAAATTTAACATTATGAATTAAGTTTAAAATAAGAATAAAGTGATTGGCAAAAAATAATAAATTTAAAGTTAGAAAGACCGTGGAATGCTTTTCACTTTAGCATAGCAACAACGAATAGCTCGAAACAAGTATATCTAGCCCCCTAGACTTTTCAAGCCATATAGCCTTGTTACATTAAAAACTAGCTGCGTGCCCGTTCTTCGTACGGTAGGAAACGAAAACTTTCCTTACATGTATAATTCGAATTAATTCGTGATGTGGAATCTAATAAAAAGCAAAATTATTTCACTCTTGACGTAAGTTTACGTAATGAGTACTAACCTGGCATCATCGCAATAAAATGACTCAAAAAAATACGCCAGTGTCATTCGCGATCAAAAAAGTGAGAAGCTTTACGGTTTGCAGCGAACTCCTGACTTTCAAAATGTCTTATTTCTACATCATGCTGTTTTTTAGGTTCTAATTGTAGCATGAAATACCTCAGACACTACATGAATTGACCACCATTTACTTTAAAATAGCTGCGCACCCGCTCTTTGTACGGGAAGACGCGAATATTTTACTAAATCATGACAAAACAGAATTTCATTTTTAAAAAAGTTCATGTAATCTCCTCTGTTGAAATTACTGCGGGATATATTAACGCAAATTAGAATTACTTATCATTTAGTTGGCTGTAAGACAACCGTTGAAATCTTATAAACAGAACACTTTAATTTCATGAAATATTTATTAGGTATATTGTGGTATATATTGTGATTTATTCATATTATCCTTACCAATCTACTAATACTGCCTATTACGTATATTCGCTTCTCCCTCTTCAAGGCTCGATTGAAAAAACAGCTTAGATTATTTGGTACCAATGGGACCTTTATATTAAATGGCGGTTCTTTGCAATTCGCGCATTAGCATAAAAAATAATCATTTCACATAATGGTTGTCATTAAGGAAGAACTCCATATATACTTCATTTATACATAGTTTTGTGCGATTGGCGTATTTAGCACCGCGAAACATTTCATCTCACCATGTTGAAAAATATCCAAGCGGTGCCAATTTAAATATCCATGTATCCACCCTAACAATATCTTATAAATCCTCCATAATTCTGTCTCCTGAAAAATATCAAGCTGTTTAATCTCGAGGAGCTATTTAGAATGGCTTTAATTGTGACAGGACGTTAGCGTTGCAGAGTTTACAAATTTCACGCATTTTTAAAATTTATGACTTCAATGTGTATCTGCTGTACAAGATATCCCGGATGGTGGAGGGAGTTAATTTGGATATTTCGCACGGTATTTTCTAAACGGTATCATATTAAAACTTACAACGACGTTGAAATTTTTTTTTCTTTATATAGAACCAATAAAGAGGAACGTAATCCAATGTTAAAATATAGCTATACTTGCAATATGCATATGTTAGGAAACATATATGCCTGTGGAATAATTAAATGCCAAAAATAAAAGAATTAAATAGAAATTGTTTTATTTATCGCGCTTTAAATCGAACTAAGTAGCTTTTGAAATGAAGAATATTTCCATCTGCGTTAAATCATTTCAATTTTTAAATAAGCAACGGATTAAAATACCACTTAAATAATAATAATTGTGAATTTCTTAGTTTATCTTTATACTAAGTTTTAATCAAAATATCGCTTTGTTGTGTTAAAAAAATAGCAGGAATAAATGCGTTAAAATTGTGGCGTAAGTTTTACGTATCTTAAAGCAATGACTTCATAGATCCTTACTTGCGAATTGAAAATACGGTGCTCCGTTTAAAAATTCTATCGATAGGTTGAAAAAAAAGACATTTTTTCTAATCCTTCGTGTGGCAACCCAACATAAATTCTGGTGTCATGATTTATTAATGTAATGGCATAAGCTCTCCGCGTTCATGCTATTAAATTCTAAACATTATGTTACAATAAAATTCGTAAAAAATCCCCTAATTTATATACTTTTTTCGTTTTATTTTAAAAGAGGGCCCCAGACAGCACAGCAAATTTGCATCAAACTTGTAGCCAGTAAGCTTGATTTATCAAGTCAATAAACTTGAATTAAGCTTGAAAATTTCAAGCGTGTAAGCTTAATGCAAGCTTGAATCAAGTGTTCAAGTTTACACTTGCCCAACTTGCATTAAGCTTGACATAGCAAGCTTAATTAAAAAAAATCTTAATACATGGGGCACCGGTCGGCGAATTCGCCTCATATATTTTAATTTTCCACGCATTTTCCCCTCTACGCTGAAACCTCAAGTTATTTTATTCTGTTTCCGTCTAGTGTCCCCTGCGGGATTGACCGCGGGACCTAAGGGTTGGGAAGCCAGCGTCCTAACCATTATGCCAATCTCACTCGCGGTGATGAGACTTAAGTTTGAAGTGAATGTTATGATTGTCACGCCGTTTTTTGGCGAGATTGGTATTGGCTGATACCGATCTGCTTTTATTTTTCCATATGATAAATCAAAATTAAAATAATGTTATGTGTGATTTATAAACTCTTCTAATAGGGAAATAAGAATAATATAAACTTAAAAGAAGCACACGTTCAGAACTTTCAATATCGCAACACTCATGTTGGGCAATATTGGCCAAAGACAAACGACTGATTTTAAAATCAATTTTGTAGTATATTTGCATTTTATTTTGAAGAATTTCAATATTTTGAAATATAGAATCTTTTTTTAAAATTCTATGGTCAAGTACATTTATGACTGATAATAAATTACTTGTTATGTGAATGTGGCTTTCCAAATCAAGCAGTAATCAAGTTGTATTCAAGCTTGACAGTTCAAATGACTTAAATTCGGTTGGAAAATATTTGCTGACTCATTTTTTTTTTTTTTTTTTTTTTTTTTTTTTTTTTTGTGTGTGTGTAATCTCCAAGCTTAAAATGAATTGAACTGTCAAGGTTGTATTATTACGTCAAATTCAAAGAAATGTCAAGCTTGATTTAAGAGCCGTTGCAAAAGCAAATCGGGCAGGTCAATGGAAAAATGTTCCCATCACCATCTCAGAATTTCATGATTTTCTTTTATTGTGTTGCCTTACCCAAGGAAAGAACAAATCTGAAATATTTTTGATTTACCTCTTTTAGTTTTGGAGTTATGGGGGGTCAAAGTACCCCAGAGGAGCAACGTCGAATTAATTTAGGGCCATTTTTGCCACTTTATTGTCTCGACTGTGACTGGCTCAGAGGTGCTTCAGAGAATTTTTTCATTTTATCCTATAATATATCTTGTATATTAACATCTCAAATTAAAAATTCATTCGAAAATTGTGAGAGCCCCAAATTAGGGCCACCCAAAATACCCCCAATTTCATAAAAAATACAGTTTTAAGAATGCTTTAAATCTTGGCTCTGACGTGATACAGAAAAATTTTTTGCACAGTGCAGTTATATATCTTCATATAAAGTGAATCCAATGCTAAAAATTTTTGAAGGCCCCCAAACATGGTCCTCAGCGCTAATTTACGCAATTTCGAAGCATTCGTACAGCTGAAGCCGACTTCCCACAGGAGAACTATTGACATGGAGATGTAGTATCAACATAGTAGTTTGATATTATGAAAAAACATTTCTTGAAGGTACAACTGTTTCCAAGAAAAATCCCCAAAAGTACCTCCCTATTTGGGACATTCTACTGGCACGCATGGGGGCATTTCGGCATTAATTTTATAAGTTTAATCGACAGTGGCAATATTGAAAATTAACATATTCTTCATATATCTCAAATATATCCTCCATATATCCCAAATACTTATTTTACAGGGGCACTCATAAGAATTACATTACGCTGCATGGGGATCTCTGTAACTACTGAACCGATCCGAAAAATTTTTTCACTGATGGAAAGCCACACTATTCCTGAGTAATATAGGCTACCTTTCAGCTATATGGACATCTCTGTAACTACTGAATCGATTCTAAAGTTCTTTTCACTGAAAGCTACACTATTCCCGAGTAACATAGGCTAAAATTCATGCATGTAGCATAATTTACAGGAACACTCAAAATAATTCGTAAACATTGCAGTAACTATCTTCATTCGCCAATCAAATTTATTCAAATTTTTGAACAGTGTAATTATATATCTTTATATAAAAATAAGCCAATGTTAAATATGTTTGAAAGCTCCCAGCTTTGCGGCCTCTACCTTTCAGTCTTTTTAAGAGGCATCGCAAGAGCAAATCAGGTAAAAAAAAGAAGAAAGTTTTAATCACAATCTCAGAATCTCATGAATATTTTTTTCTTGTGTTGCCTTACCCAAGGAAAGAACACATCTGAAATATTTTTGATTTAGCTCTTTTAGTTTTGGAGTTATGGGGGTGGGGGTGGGGTCAAAGTACCCCAGAGGAGTGACGAATTTAGGGCCATTTTTTGCCATTTTACTCTCTCGACTGTGATTTGCTCCGAGATGCTTCAAAGATTTTTTTTTTTTAAATCTGATAATATAACTTGAATATTAACATCTAAAACTGGAAATTCATTTGAAAATAGGCAGAGCCCCCCAAATAACCCCCCCCCAAATATCCCCAATTTCATAAAAAATACAGTTTTAAAGAATGCTTTAAATCTTGCTCTGACGTGATACAGAAAAAAAATAAATTCCCGGACCCCTCGATACGGGGCCCCAAACATGGTCCTTAGTTCTAATTTATGCAATTTCAAAGAAAAGGTACAGCTGGCTCTGACTTCGCACATGAGAACTATTGGCATGGAGTTGCAGTTTCAACATAGTAGTTTCATATTATGAAAAGATATATTTTTTATTACTGTGTTAAATTTTGCTTGAAATCGGGGATGCTTTCAAAAAATATACCGGGGGCCCTGGGGCCTCTAAAAAAATTTGACATTGGATTCACTTTATATGAAGATATATAATTGCACTGTTAAAAAATTTGAATGGAGTTTAATAAAATCTGAATAAAATTTGAATAAATTTGAGTGGCGAATGGAGACAGTTACTACAATGTTTACGAATTGTTGAGTGTTCCTGTAAATTATGCTATATGTATGAATTTCAGTCTATGTTACTCAGAAATAGTGTAGCTTTCAGTGAAAAGATCTTTAGCATCACTTTTCAAAAATTTGAATGGAGTTGAATAAAATTTGAATAAATTTGAGTGGCGAATGGAGACAGTTACGGCAATGTTTACGAATTATTTTGAGTGTTCCTTTAAATTATGCTGCATGCATGAATTTAGCCTATGTTATTCAGGAATAGTGTAGCTTTCAGTGAAAAGATCTTTAGAATCGATTCAGTAGTTACAGAGATGTCCATATAGCGTCATGTGCTAGAATTTTTGAGTGTCCCTCTAAAGAACTAGTTATGCTGCATGCTGAAAGGTAGCTTATATTACTCAGGAATAGTGTAGCTTTCCATCAGTCAAAAAATTTTCGGATCGGTTCAGTAGTTACAGAGATTTCCATACAGAGTAATGCAATTCTTATGATTGCCCTTGTAAAATAACTATTTGTGATATATGGAGGATATGTTTGATATATATGAAGAATAAGTTAATTTTCAATATTGCCACTGTCGATTAAACTTCTAAAAGTAAGGCCGAAATGCCCCCACGGGTGCCAGTGGAATGTCCCAAATAGGGAGGTACTTTTTGGGATATTTCTTGGAAACAGTTGTACCTTCAAGAAATGTTTTTTCATAATATAAAACTACTATGTTGATACTACATCTCCATGTCAATAGTTATCTTGTGGGAAGTCGGCTGTACCAATGCTTCGAAATTGCGTAAATTAGCGCTAAAGACCATGTTTGGATACCGTACCGGAGGGCCCTGGTGACCTTCAAAAATTTTTAACATTGGATTCACTTTATATGAAGATATATAACTGCACCGTGCAAAATGTTTTTCTGTATCGCGTCAGAACCAAGATTTAAAGCATTCTTAAAACTGCATTTTTTTACGAAATTGGGGGTATTTTGGGGGCCCTAATTTGGGGCTCTGACAATTTTCGAATGAATTTTCAATTTAAGATGTTAATATACAAGGTATATTATAGGATAAAATGAAAAATTTCTCTGGAGCACCTATGAGCCAGTCACAGTAGAGACAATAAATTGGCAAAAATGGCCCTAAATTAATTCGACGTTGCTCCTCTGAGGTACTTTGACCCACTATAACTCCAAAACTAAAAGAGGTAAATCAAAAATATTTCAGATTTGTTCATGAAATAAAATCATGTAAAATAAAATCATGAAATTATGAGATGGTACTGGGAACGCCCTGCCCGATTTGCCCCTGCAATGCCTCTTAAGCTTATGTGCTGTCTGGGGGAGAAAGGAATGTTTCACAATTTGTCAAAATATCAAAAAGTTATGACGGATAGAATTCAAGCTGCAAAAGTTTTAATATTATTTTAAGAAAAAAAAAATCGTCAAAAAAGATACTTAGTTCAAAAATTCCTAAAAATCTGTAAATTATGTTTTGTATTTAAAACAAACTGTTCTTAAAAGAAAATTTTCTCCTCTATAATGCCGTTTTGCTGCAAGTAATTATAGCCGTTATTGCGAATTAAGTGAGGAAAAATGCCATAAATTTGAGTTGCATAACTTCATGTTTAGAGCTTCCTGAGTACCAAATTTGGTGTTTCTAGGTGTAGCGGTTTGTCCATAACGCCGCCGACAGACACATAGACACACATACACAGAGACATCTTCTTTTATAATAAGTAGAGAGAGAGATGAGAAAGTCACAACTCAATTGTGAAATGTATGGAAATATTTAGATGACATGTGCTGCAGTAAACGCATGGCTTTTTAGAGCGTAAACATCAGTGAAATATCCGAGAATACTGCAGCATAAATCCCTACAGATAAATGTTATGATTTACTGTTAGAAGTATTTAGCAATTAGTTGGGTGGAATAATTTCACAACAGTGAATCTCTGAGAAAGCGCAGCAATCATCTGCGATTAAAATATTTCTTGCAGTTTCTCGTGGTAATCTTCCTATTGTATCTTTCTAGTACCCCTGATTAATGATGCGAATTTTTTTCTCGCTCTTAAAGCACAAGGGATTATACGTAAAACATAAGACTGAAAATTATCAAAATGTATCCAAACGATTGGATGACGGATCAAAATGCATTTCTTACTCCTCCCCTTCCCCCATCTACGCTGTACTGTTCAGTTAAAACAACCAAATGTTTTCTCATGTGAATGGACCTTTGGAGTCGCAGCTCATCCAGTGAATTGTGACGCTTTCAGGCACGCGAATTCACAACAACTTGCGACTGAAAAATGATCTATAGCATTAAGTATGATGCTATGCATCCATCCGATGGAGGTGTAAGAACTTAACGCTCAAAACTATGTTTCGTTAAGTTTAATTGCAGATCTATCTCTCCTCACAGTCTCCCTTTACATAGAATGTATTTTTGGAATGTAATTTGCTTTTTGATATCAAATGTGTCTGTGTTCTAGGGCTCATGCGTTGAATTCAATGCAGTTTTGCACACGAGCACGCTTCCTGAATTCGAAATCAACTTGTGTATTTTTCTAAACATGAAACATCTTTTGAAATTGAAAGTTGTAGAAGTTAAGTATCACATCTATGTAAATAATTCGTTTCCCCCCCCAAAAAAAACATACAAATTGGAAGAAATTTCAGATATTGTTCTGTTTATTTATATTTGTTATTCAAGAGAATTATTTTAAATTTCGAAACCAAGGTAGAAATGCTTTTTAAAGCAGAGTCTAGTCTTGCAATATTAGTTTAATTATGCAAGGATAATTAAGAAAAAATAACTGGAGGATATGGATTGTTTTTATTAATGAAAAAATAACACAACCCTCTTTACAACCTCGTCCAAAAATATTATTTGCATACTGCCTTAATCTTTTTTAGATTAAGTTTTATTACATTATTATTTATTTATTTATCTATAAAATGAAAACTTTATAGATAAATAAAGTTCAGTTTAAAAAAAATTCAGTTTTAATAAAAGTAGATCATTTATTAAAACTGAAGTAATTTTCAGTTTTAATAAATGATGTACTTTTGAAATACATGAACAGCACTAGCCAGATTTCTGAAGTAATTAAAATAATTTCCAATTTCAGTTTTTTTCAAATGAATCAACTTTAGTAGACAAGCCGACTTATTACAAATTCTTTGGAAATTCTGACAAACACAGCAGTCTAATTCTGAGGTAATTTGTTATTTAAATTACTTAGAGCTATGTAAAGTTTAAGTTTACAGATATAAGTTTTTATCTATGTAATTTTAAGCATCATCTGGCGAAATATATTTATTTATATTCTCATATCATGATGTAGCATAAAATGCATTCTAGTACAAAAATTAGTTTTGTCCTCCCTTCATGCAAAAAACCGCTCTTTGGATCATCTTACTTTCATAAATACAGTGCGTCCCAAAAGTTTATAGACTAGCGTTTTTTTGGATTTAAGAGTTAATCAAACAAGTAAGACGAAATAAATTATGCAAATATGTATTGACGCAACATAAATAGTGATATGATGAAAGTTCTTCAAACAGTCATAGATTTAATATAAAAATATAAAAACGAAATAATGCTGTCCCAAAAATATATAGACAACCGGTGTTAAAAGTTGATTGGAGTACTGATCTCCAAATTTGATGTTTCAAGGTCATGTACTGGTCATTCAATAGCTTTTTGAGATGAAAGCGGAACTGTCATTTTTTCTTCGACTGTTTGTAAAGATGCCTCGCAACGTGCAGTTTTCGGAAACTGAAATTTCCCAAATCTATCGTTTGGATGCTCGTGGAATGAAAGTTGTAGATATTGCAAGAAAACTTGGACGCAGTAGGGTTGGTATTTATCAAATTCTGTCAAAAGGTGACAATTTGAAAGCAAAATCTCGTAGTGGGCGACCAAAGAAAACAACTAAACGGCAAGACAGAGAGATCTTAGGTTAGCTTCAACCCAGAACTTGTCTGTACGGTTAATTTCTAGAGAAGTGGCCATTCCAGTATCAAAATCCACTGTGCATCGACGGCTTCTGGTAAGTAAATTGCTTTCTTATCGCAAAATGCTTCGTTCACCAAACATGACAAATAGGCATAAGGGCACTCGTGTTCAGAGGGTTCGAAAGAATATGAACTGGACAGACGAATGGTTGAGTGTTCTCTTCAGTGATGAAAAGAAGTTCAATTTAGATGGCCCCAATGGATGGTCATATTACTGGCACGATATTCGCAAAGAACCGCAAACTTTTTTCAGCAGACTGCAACTAGGGGGTTCACTCATGGTATGGGGAGCGTTTTCCTATAATGAAACTACCGAAATTATTTTTTAAAAGGTCGTCAGTGTTCCGAAGATTACCAGAAAATGCTTGAAGTACAGTTACTGCCATTCGGAAAGTTGCTAGGGGGGGACAATTGGATATATCAGCAAGACAATTTCTCCATTCACGTCTCAAATTTCACAATGTAATGGTTTAGACGAAACGAAGTAGCTGTTTTGGAATGGTCAGACCTAAGTCCTAACCTGAACCCAATTGAGAACCTTTAAGGAATATTATCTAGAGACATATATGCTAATGAGCGTCAATTTACAACAGTTCAAGATCTAAAGTTGCAAATTAAATAAAGTTGGTTTTCTCTAAAGCATGACATCTCTAACATGACATCATTCTCTAAAGCATGACATGAATCTCTTCAAACTCTTATTTCGAGTATGCCTGATCGAGTTTTTGTTGTGATTAGAAAAAATGGCTCAAAGATTTGAATGTTAAAGGAAAAAAAAATGAGTTGTCTATAAACTTTTGGGACACTAAATTTTCATTTTTAGTTTTTATCGCAAAGTCTGTGATTGTGTGATATTATCTTTGTATAGTATTATTATTGTCTTTGTTAATTATAATTTAAAATGCTTTTTGAAACATTTATTCACCTTTTTCAATTATAAAATGAAAAATAACTGTTGTCTAAAACTTTTGGGACGCACTGTATACCCGATTTTTTGTGTACATGAAATTTTGTTCTACCAACTAGCTTTTATCTACCAACTTTTACGCTCTTTTCGAAACATTTCCCACCACAACTTTCAAACTGTTTTATTTAAAAAAGAAATCGGATTTATTTAAGATTATAATGCCAAAAAGAAAATCGTGGTACAAAAAAAAAAAAAAAAAAAAAAAAAAAAAAAAAAAAAAAAATTCCGAAAAAGGTGCAAAAGTTGGCAGCTATATAACTATTACCAATTTGTTAGAAAAGAAATCGAAGATTTCAATATATAAGGCCAAAATTTCTCATTCATTACTATTTTACTGAAAAAAATTTCATTAGTTATAATTATATAATAAGAAATTTAAGCACTTCAGTTGATGTATAAAAAGAAGACTCCACATTCCACGAAATATACTTCTCTTTCTCGTAATTGTTTAGTGAGGAAATTTTTGGAAGCTTACATCCTGTTTTAAATACTTGAGGGTAATAACAACAAGTTTCCTGTTTTGAATAAATAATATAAATAAGCAAGTATCATAAATAAACGAATCAATAAATCTTTGTATTCTACGTCAGCAACGGCGAAAAATGGAGAAAAGAGCGGAAACTCATCGCTCCTGCGTTTAAGTACAGTATCATGAAAGAGATGGTGCCAACTATGAACAAGCACGCTGCCAGGCTCGTAGAGGAGTTGAGTCGCTTTGGAAATGAAACCGTCCATAATACGTTGGAACACGTGAAACTGCACTCGATAAAGTTATTTTGCGGTAAGAATGATTGAATATTTATTTTTTAAATACTTTCTAGCTAAATTAAATAAGAAATAGCTGACTTTGAGAGCCGGGAAACTTTCGCTCTGAACACATTATAATGAACAATCGAGCGATAGCAATGCCGTACCCAGGGGCAGGGGGTCCGGTCCCCCCCTCGAAATTTAAAATTTTGTTAACAAAACAATAATAACAAATCCTTTTGTGAAAAATTGAGCCTCTTTTACCTTTTGCCCCCTCCCCCCCCCCCCCCCCTCCGAAATTTTTTTTTGGGTACGGCCCAGAAATTCTGTGATATATATATTTGGATTTGTGAGTAGAAGGCTTGTGGTAATTAATAGGGTTAATTTTACTCACGCTGAATCCCTTTCACCATAGAGTACCCTCAAATAATTACAACATTATTATTATTATTATTTTGATAAATTATCTGTAACTTCAAATACAGATCATATGTGTTCGTGATAAAGTAGTATTATTTACAGAAAAATAGCTTGTTCAGTAGGGTGGTCTATGTTGATATGGTGAAAAAAAAATGATCAAGTGGAAGTTACGCCACACCCTTTTGTTACACCTACCTTTTTTAATTATGTATTCAAAATTTCAACCTCCTATCTTATATGAAAGGGGGTGCTGATCGATGTTGAAAAAATTCTTAAAAAGAACTAGTCAAAACATTCAGTAGAAAACGTAAACTATGTTTCAAAAATGCTATTTAAACACACCAAGAAAGTTATAAAAAATTCTTAAAAAAACATTAATTACAGTAAAGCCCTAAAACTAAATTCGTTAGCACTTTTTAGGATGTTTCATTAGGAACGATCTTTATGTTCGTTCAACGACAAAAATGAAGACAACGCTAAAGTAAAAATTGTTTATCTTTCTCATTCTTAGTGAATGTTGTATTGTAATCTAAATAATAAAAATTCTGTCGGTAACGGTCCCGGGATTGACTCATTGCTCCCAGTGCATCTGCCATCTGCGGGTATGTTGAAATTTTTATAAAAAAGACATTTTTATCGCTAACTAAAAGCAAAAACTTTTTGTACAGTTCGAAAGATCTCTAAAACATTAACCGTTTTTTAACTTGCTGCTACTTTCGACTCTAAATATCTATCGAGATATCAATGCCTTTAAAAAGTAAACACAGAAGCGACAAAGCGCAACAGATTGTTCGGTGGCGACATCTATGAATTATATTGTTAACTAAATCCTTAAAAATGTCCGTTTCAAGAGGATTAAATAATTTTACAATTGCGCAAAATTCGAGGCCATATTTTAACTAACCAAATTTATTAATTTACTATAGTAAAAAAAAAAACTATTATAACAACGCACACTATCCTTTCTAAAAAAATATCATAATCTCGGGGCTACTAAATAATTACACATATTGTAAACACCACAAAGCAAACATTTATTAGATAGTCGCACGCGTTACAATTAACATTCTCTTAGAACATCCACAACAAACTCACCTCTCTGCAACTAGTGTTTCCAACGTGACAAAAGAAAAGAATGAATGAAG
>JAWZYV010018177.1:0-30476 GCA_038373885.1 Cheiracanthium punctorium
TATGAAAAGCACGATTTCCTTCCATGAATCCTAATAGAACTGACGTATTTTATGTTTTAAGTCCAAAAATTTGTTTTTCAAACGTTTTTAGTTAAAAATATAAAGAAGACAAAATGGGGTAAGATTTACCCCACGCGAGTTCTTAAGTTACAAAAGTAGGTGCGCCTGCTTACGGGTTAAAGATGTTTCTATCAGGAGTCAGTGATTTTAATCATAATTTAAATCAGGGATGCACAACCTCTGGCCAACAGGTCCTTATTGGGTCATGGCACCTGCTACATTCATCCACCAACCCAGTAACAGACAGAATACACAGAAACCAAGACTAAAATTTACCATTGCCATACCATACGGCAAAGGAGCAGCAGTAAAACTATCAAATAAAGCAGCTAAAAGCGATATTAAAATTCCCCCATCAAACCTAGTAAAAACATCTTTAAACCCACTTGGAAAGGTAAAGATCAAATAGAAAAAGCTGCTGCTGGAAAATCTAAAATAATTTTAACATTTGAAGATACAAAAGAACCAGGTTTGTGATGAAGATCACATATGTAATTTAATAATCATTTACTTTGGCTTTCTTTAATGTAATCTATCCAAAATTCAAGAATTCTAAATCACTTCTGTTTTTCATTTTACAGCCATTTCGGTTTTTAAATCTGTATTTTCGCTTTTCCCGTATGCACTATTCTTTTTGTTCTTAATTGTTTCGTCTCTTCAGACCGGTGTGCTAAAAATAGATTATATTGCGTCCGTTTGCAAAATCAACGGCCTTTTTGAGTTTCTTCTTGGCATCCTGCTGGCGTAAGTTATTTGGTTGTTCCCCTGCGACGACTTTAAAATTATTTGCTCGCGATTACGTCATTGTAATTTTATTGGATTAACTGTTAGGGTTGCTCTGGAATTGGCGCTATTAATCTCAGCCAAGTTATTGTTCTCGCCAATGTGTAATTCTGTGCTGGCGTAATTTTTAAAATGATTCCACCTTAATTTCACTGTCCATATAGGACGTATTTTTATTTTCGCTGAGCCACCACCGCCGTTATAATAATGTTTCAATAGTATATGTTTAATAAAATAGTTTCAAGTATTTAAAGCCTCTTTTTTATATTGCAACTAAGTGTATATCGTACCTGGTTTATTCATGTCACAACGCAACTTGATAATTTAAAACAGCCCTTCTAATTAACCTTCTTTACAAGGTTGCTACATAGGAGTCATGAAAAGGAAAATAAAAGAAAGGAAACAAGAGCATATAAATGACATAAAATACAATAAGTTAATACAGCCCTATTTAGAATAGCCCAAAATAGAAGTAAAAATAAACTTACACAATATAGAAATTTTGGCAGATTTGTAGTATACTACTTACTACTGCCGTGAAAATTTAGTTTAGTTAAAAAAAAAAAAATTAGATTTTTGTCCATTGCGTTGTGACCGATAGTGTAGAAAATAACCCAATGATCTCAGCCTTGCCTGTAGTGTGTGTTAGAAAAGTGGTAAAATAAACACAGAGACATTGCATTTGATCACCAAGAAGAAAAATATATTTTATTCAACAATAACAGAGGAAAACAACTTGTGGCCTCGCGACATCAGAAAAAGAAATGAAAAGTAAGTAAACACAGCGCAGGGGTTTTACAGCGCGTGGTAGAATTGCTCAAGGACAAAAAAAAACTAGAATGCTTTAATTACCCAATTATTAGCCCTTGTAGATTTAACAACAAAAAAAAAAAAAAAAATAAAAAGCATAATAAAGTTGTCATGACAAAAGTAGCTTGATTGGATCCAAAATTTAAGTTAAAGGCTCTGCTGCAGCATAAAAAAAAAAAATTTATCCTATCAAAAAAAGAAAAAAAAAAAAAAATTTGGGCAAACAAGTCCCCACCTTCCCCAAGCCATACAAGGCATCTGATGTAAATCCCGGACAAAATCCTTAACAGAAACTTGAAACCCCACCTTTTTCAATCCAACAGGTGAGTTTAAATAGTTACCAAAATGAATAAAAAGGGAACTTAGCAATTTTTACACCAAAGGGTGCAGCAAAATACATTGATGTGCAGAAAACTCAAACAATTACAGAGATTAGCATAGGCCAAACCAGAATATAAAACAGATTTTATGACACTCCAAAAATTAACTAGGTAAGAAAAAAAAAAAATAACACAGCATCAACATACATCATTTAACAACAAAAAAAAATTTAAACATGGCGTTACAGGAAATTATACCACTGGTCATTACTTGAAGAGAAGAGACATTTAGCTATTGATTTTAAATCCCTGGTAGCATAAGGATGATAGAGAAAACGTAATCGGAGCGTTCTCACCCACGGATCCAATGGCAGGTCGGGTCCCGGTGTTTCAGGGAACTGACGGTCGGACGCTGGTGGCTCCCAGAGCCGGCATCTTGGTCTCTCCTTGAAGGGGATTCCGGACGGCTCAATCAGGCGTCGGGGACTTCTCGATGAATCAACACTAGCGGCTCCCGGTCTGGGTAAAAGGGTGATCTCCGCATAGTAGATCGAAGCGGGACGTCGAAACTGGTAATTGATCTTCGTCGAAGAAAAAAAAAAAAAGGGGTGGGGGCTTAAGCCCAATTCACATCAAAAGTGAGGGGAAGCATACTGGCCAAAAAAAACGAACATGAAACAAACGTGGTGGGGCCACCGGGTGCTTACGCACAAAAAAGAATAAATTTATACGGTGATCATGGAGTAGCTGGCCCTCTGGCCTATGTGTAAACACTTCACATCGTGATTCTTGATGAAGTGACGACTGTTATGCCGAGCTAGGCCCCTAAAATGCCGATGAAAATAACCGGACAAGAATACGTCCTAGCCGCACCACACCAGCTCTCAGAATGACGCTTTTTTGCCCCACGCGTGGGGAGCTTCGAAGAGACGCCGGCCGCGGGGACCAATCAGAGCGCGTCATCTCAGCCGGGAAACTTCGAGAACATTCGATCGACGGGGGAAGGAAGCGAGAAAATAAGAAAATGGCGGCCAGCAACTACTACACGCGGGAAGGAAATGAACTTGGCCGAGAAGAAACACAGGCAAGAACGGCCATCTTGAAATGGGAAAAAAAAACTTAATTGATCATAAGGGCCTTAAAAACGTTATTAAATTTCGTAAAATTTTAGCGGGAGATAGCTAATCGTCCGAGACAACCCTGGGTAAAATTTGGAATAAAAATTAAATTAGAAGAGAGTAAAACTAATTAAAAACCGGACATGAACAAGAGATATTGCAAGAAATGAGTTAGGCAATTGAAGAGAGAGGGAAACTTAATAGTCAGCAGAAAATCGGCAGAATTTACCTGATAATTAAAATTACACCTCCGGAGACCGGGCAAACAAAGGCAGAATTAATTTAAAGAAAAGGTAATTATTTAAAAAAAAGGTCCCAACAAAAAAAGGGTAATTAGTAGTAATTTAAAAGAGGTTAGCTATTGAGTTATAGAAGAAGAGTCATCCAGACCATTATATCTCCTGACAAAAGGTATTTAAATTAAACTTCCAAGTTAATTACAAGTATTAAGAAAATAAATAATTAATGGTTAAAACAATTAAAAATAAAAAATTACTGCTTTTGATTTGTAAAAAACATTATCCCCCAAAAACAATACAACATATTATCCTTCCTTCTCCCCCAAAAATTTTTTACGAAGTAAAAAATTTTTCGTTGAGAAGCCAGGAACACACTGGTGAAATGTCTTGAGAAGCAGCGTATAATACCATTTTGACAACTAAGCCTGGGGAAGACCAGCCATGGCAGACAGAAAAAAAATTTTTGCATAATGCAAAATACCTCAAATAAACATCAAGAACCCGTGTCCCAAGTCAGGACACATAAAAAAAATTTCAACCCTATACCTACATATTCCATAAAGAAAAAATCAATCAAAAGGCAAAGTTTTACCTGCACATTCCTTCACAACAAAAACATACAGTATATATGTAGTACGACATAAAACATGACAGAACAACATTAAACGAAGACAAAAAGGTAAAAAATCTTTGGTACAAAAGGGTAATACGCAATACTGACCATGATGATTTAGAGTCCAAGGAAGTGGTCAGTAGCAAAATTTTGTAAAGTCCTCGTATAAGTAGTCACTGCGTGGAGTTTGTTGTCACAAGCGTGGGTAAAAATCAATTCAGAGATTTCCAAAAGTAAATAAAAGGCTAGTCAGTGTCATGTATTGAATACAAGACCACTAGCAGGCAAGGGCGGACAAGTACCTAGGATGTTGAACCACCCCCCTTTCAAAGAAAGCTGAGAAAAAAAAATTTGACAGGGGCATGACAATCCCAAATTTGTAGAGAATGAAAAACCCAATTAATGCATTAATTTAGAGGTTAAGTTGGTAAAAACATTAGGAGACAGGAGAGAAATGATCCCTGAATAGCCTCACATCCAGCAGCAATTGGTCTGAGTACAACAGGCTAAACACCAGCCCAATTGTGACCCAAGATCAATCACCACCAAACATGGAGGTTAATTCAAGTGACCAAGAAGGCTCTAGAAACACATCTGGACACTAATCATTTTCTCCAAAGAGGAAAACAAAACAAAACAAGGTAATTTTAAGAAAACAGCCCAAACCAGCATGAATAACTTAAAGCAAACACCCCCCCCCCCCGTATAACAAAAGGTAACCAGAAGGTTGGTAGTAACAAAAGGAATTACTTATTGTAAACAAAGTGAGAAAAAAAAAAAATTTGAACCCTAAGTTTCTTAGATAAAGGCCCTGGGATTGTCTACACCAGCAAAGTTAACAACTTTAAAATTTTCCTCAAGCCATTACAGAGAGAACAAAAGTTCGAACCCAGAAATCTCTGCACTGATTTGACAATTCCAGTACAAGTTTTTGTTTGACATAATCAGGTAAAAGTATTTTACGAAAACTTTCATGTGGTTAGACAGTAATAAAAGGTAAAAAAAAAAATATCACATGAATTATTGCAATGGCCCTTAGCCATACACAATTTGTACTACCAAAAGGGTACTACATCAGATTATAACACTTACACAAAATCATCAAACCAAAACAAAATATTTACTTCAATAGGAACTTGTATAAAAATGTAACAACATATAGCACAGATTGTGCAGGTAAAATTTGATTGATACCAACAAACAAGTAAACAAAACACCCCACCCACAAGAAACTAAAAGTAAACGAAAAAGGTAAACACAAATGCAAACACTAAAAAAAAATACAATACTAAAATGACACCTAAATTCAAAAAGGAAAAAATGATTCGCAAATAAGAGACCCAGCACTACTTTTTAATTACAAAGCCAAATTGATCACGTGGCCTAAGATTATACCCATGACTACTAGTGGAGCTAGACAGGCCTGGAGAAATCGAAGATGGGGTTGCGGCATCAATATCATCACCATTTGAACTTAAAAAAGAAACTGGGGACACAACAGTATCTCTTAAAAAATCAGTAACAGGTTCTGCATCAGACAGGGCTACAACAGGCGGCATAGGAGAAGCTTGAAAACTACCAAAACTGTCATCCCAAGTGGGATCATAAGGAAGAAAGGGGTTTGGGTACTCTTTCAACATCTTCGCTTCCCAATCCTCAGTTGAAGACGAAGGGGTAGACTCAGGTAAAACAGACTCAGGAGTGTGTGGCAAGTTGTTATTACTAGTAGGAAAAACATCTCTATCAACAACTTTAAAAATTCTATTGACATGTACCTTTTGAACATCTGAAGGGTTAGTTAAAAGAGAAATCAAAAATAAAACAGGAGAACATTGCTTTAAAACGCGATAGGGACCCTTATTAAATTTACAAAGCTTTTTCGACAAATTAGGTTTATGTGCAGGTGTGTGTAAGAAGACAGTGTCACCAACTTTAATGTCTTTTAAGTTAAATTTTGTAGGAGCAGAGTTAGCTTGGTTATGAGAGGCAACTTCAAGGCGATCTTTAATTATTGGAAAAGTGTTCTGGAGATTGGTGACAATTTCCTGAGCATAGGATCTAGTGTCAGCATATGTCCTGAATTTTGATGAAAAAATCAGGTCATATGGCAACACCAGATCTCTACCATAGGTGAGAAAAGCAGGAGTGTTTTGAATAGTTCTGTGGTAGGCAGTGCGAAAGGCCAGCAAAGCAAAAGGCACCTGTTCGCACCAATCCTCCTGAGTTTCACTAACCAAATGACTTAAAGAGTCTACTAAAACCTTGTTCAACCGTTCAACGACCCCGTTGCCTTGCGGATTATAGGCCACCGTGTGCATTTTCTTGATTCCTAAGACCTTATAGACTTCCTCCATTGCCTGCGACAGAAAATTGGACCCCCTGTCTGAGTACAGCACCTCCATAATGCCATGTCTGGAAATAAAGTCCACCAAAACCCTAGCTACTGTGGCACTTTGTATGTCTTTAACAGGGTAAGCTTCTGGAAATCTAGTAAAATAATCTGTAATTACAATTAAAAATTTGTTCCCATGTTTAGAGGTAATAAAGGGACCAACCGCATCAATCGCACACTTCTGGAAAGGTCTATCAACAGTGGGGATCTCCTGGATGGGTGCCTTTTGACCTTTTTTGAAACCACGTCTTTGTAAACAAGAATGGCAAGACATTACATAATTTTTTACATTACGGTACAGACCTACCCAAAAAAAATTTTGCCTAACCCGATGCAAAGTTCGAGAAAGACCTGGATGTGCAACAGTTTTGTTGTCATGGCAGGCTTGAAGAACTTTCTGAACAAGAGAGTGAGGGACAACAAGTCGAATATTGGAAAAATTTGCATCAGTAGATTGGCAAACAAGAATATTTTGTTGAAAAAAAAATTTATTTGACTTATGAATGAAAAAAGGATCTTGCGAAATATTACTCGCCATCTTTTGGCAAAAAGAGTCTTCTTGTTGTAATTTAATTAAGTCCTGGTTAGGCAAAGGTAAAATTTCACACTTAAATGGAACATTATCAACAACGTTAACTTCTCTAGAAAGAAAGTCTGCCATTAAATTTGACCGTCCAGGTTTGTGTACAATAGTATAGTCATATTGTTGTAACGTCATAATCCAACGAGCTATGCGAGAGGTGGGATCCTTCAATTTAAAAAGTTGCGAAAGTGACTGTTGGTCAGAAAAAATAGTTACATGAGTGCCATAAATATACTGTTTAAATTGATTAATACCAAAAACCACGGCAAGGGCTTCCTTCTCCACAACAGAATAATTTATTTCAGCTGCCGAAAATTTTTTCGAAGCAAAACAGACTGGGTGCGGAAAACCGGCTTCATCCTCTTGTGTGAGCACAGCGCCCATGGCGAACTTGCTCGCGTCAGTACAGATAGAAAAGGGCTTATTGAAATCTGGTAATTTTAAGCAAGGCTCTTTCGTTAAATCCGACTTAAGTTGGTCAAAGGCATCTTGTTCGAGATCCCCCCAGGAAAATTTTACAGAGTCTTTAGTTAAATTAGTTAAAGGGAGAGCTTTTAAGGAATAATTATTGATAAACTTTCTATAAAAACCAGTCAGGACTAAAAATGAGCGAACTTGTTTTCGGGTTTTTGGAACAGCAGCATTGAGAATAGATTTGATGTTATTAGGATCTGGCATTACCTTACCCTCTGTTACTCTATGTCCTAAATACGTAATTTCACTTTTTGCCAAAGCACACTTTTTGGGTTTAAGTTTTAGGTTTGCATCAGTTAGACGCTGAAAAACGAGCTCGAGCCTAGACAGATGATCTTCAAAGGTAGTTGATGCCACAACCACATCATCAATATAAACCCCGATTTGGAAGTTGGATAGTCCGGACAGCACCACTCCCATTAATCGTTGGAAACTAGCACTCGCGTTTCGCAAGCCAAATGGCATCCGTTTGAAGTGAAAGAGGCCCTCCTCTGTAGTAATACCCGTGAGATGAGCATCGTCTGGATGCATAAACATTTGATGAAAACCTGACGTCAAATCCAAGGAAGAGAAAAATTTAGCCCCAGAAAGAAAATCAATCATCTCTTGCAAATTTGGAAGGGAGAAATTATCTGGTATGGTCTTGGCATTAAGCTTACGGAGATCGGCCTCCAGGCGAAATGATCCATCCACTTTTTTGACCAGAAGGACTGGCGCAGCATAACTGCTGGTCGATGGTTCGATAATGCCAGCCTCCAAGAGAGTTTGAATCTGCCTCTTCATTTCAGGCTTGAGGTGGTAAGGGACACGATAGGGCTTAGAACGAACCGGAATGTCATCTGTAAGGTGTATACGGTGTTGAATGATGGGGCAGGCGCCCAAGTCGGAGGAGTTTAATGAAAAAACAGACTTATATTTGGACAAAAGAGCAATCATGTCATTGCCTTGAGATTCGTCAAGATGGGATAAATCTATGTCCTTAGCCCACTGGCTAAAATCATCTGAACCAGCTTGTTGTTCTACCGAGTTGACTTCGTCAGAAACTTTATTTAAATGGATAGGGGTAATATTAACAATTTTCATATTCTTATTTAAGGTAATGGAATCATGGGTAAGATTAATAACTTGAATTAAACACTGACAATTATCATTGATGGAGGAAATAGCATTGGCAACAAGAAAGGAAGTTAAATTTGTATCAGGATTAGGTTCAATTATTACAGTAGAATTAATGAAAGAGGGATCGCAGTTTGGAATAGTCACAAAAAATCTCTTTTGAGAATAAGCGGGTAAAATGATCTTAGCGGGCAACTTGCCAAAAAGAGAAAAGTCAACATCGGGATCAACATCATCATGTGCACTTGGCACGACAACTTTCAGAGAAAACGGGGGATATTCATGCGTCCAGACCACTCTAATATCATCATTAAATAAAATACAGTTGTCACAATCGATATGAAATTTGTAAGTCTTTAGAAAATCAAGTCCCAAAATGACATCAAAGTTAGGAGAAAGACAACTCTGAGCAACCAAAAAATTACATGAAAACGGGGTGTTACAAATGTGCAACTCAGTCTGAATTAATTTTGGGGTGACTATGTCAAAACCCGTGAGAGCCTTTAAAGAGAGGTGAGAACTATCAAATTCCTTAAAGTTAATTAGAATATTAAAAACATTAGAAGAAATTAAATTAACACAGGCACCAGAATCTATGAGTGCACGAAACTTAAAATTGGCAAAGTTAACTGAAATTATGGGTAAAGAACTCGACACACTTACTACAGGTTGCACAGCGGGATCAAACGGGGAATTAATGGAGTGTTGCGATCCAGACCAACCTCCCCCCAAACTTAGTTTAAATTTCCATCATTAACCCCACTCTGATCAGAGCCTGAAGCATTGGCAGGAGCCTGATTTTCCTGACGAGGCCTGTGTTGGGATCTAGCAGCCTGGTCACGTTGTTTTTTCCGACAATCTCTCGCGTAATGCCCTGGGCGGTCACAATAAAAACAGGTTATGTTACGTTGAGTTCGGGCAGGTTGGGAATGTCGCTGCGGAGGAAAAGATTGTGGGATAAAACTCTGCGACTGCATTTGTGATAGCTGAGCCTGCATCGCAGCCATCTGGCTGGTGAGCAATTCAAGGCTTTTTGCATATGAGTCCGTAGTGGCCTTAAGGAGCCTCTCAAAGTCGCCTGCCACCATCTGGGAACGTGCCGTTACGGCATTTATGTCTGACAGGTGGCATTGGAGTGCCACTTCCACACGTTTCGCGACCTGTACCGCCTCGACAAAAGTTTTAGGGTCTACAACAAGGACCTGGGCCTTAATGTTTGGGAGAAGACCCGCTTTGAATTGTGAAAGGAGCATCTCCTGTGAGAAGCTCTGAGGTATCGTGTCCGAGGAATTTATGGGATTTTTGAGGGCCTTATGGGCAATTCCTTCCAGTCTAGTGGCGTAATCACGCACTGTCTCCCCAAAATTTTGCTTACAGGACGTTAATTTTTCTATGTCCTGGGCCAAGGATCCCACTTCTGCAAAGTGTGCCATGAAGCGGTCTTTGAATTCTTTCAACGTAAGACCCTCAATTGCCTCTAAGGTAGATGTGTAGAATTGGAGAGCAGCACCCTCCATTTTCAATTTTGCGACTGCCAAGGCCTGGTCATCCGTCCAGGCCGCCAAGGGCTGAATTAGGGAAAGGGAGTGAAAAAAATTGGAGCAGTTTCTACCAGACAGTGGTGGGAGCATGCCGATAAAAGCCGGACCTGGCAATGCCGCCGCCCTGGCACCTACATCTAGAGCCATACTGGGACTTAGGAAAAAGAAACTTTTGAAACTCCCAAAATAAAAGTTTACCACCCAATAAGCTTCTCAAGAGAGTCCCCAGTTACAAAGAGATATGTAAATGCATCAAAAAAAAAATGAAAGTTTTCTGTATCCATTTCACCTTATTCAACACACACAAGATTGGCAAGGAGAGGTCACGGCACCATTTTGTAGTATTCTACTTACTACTGCCGTGAAAATTTAGTTTAGTTAAAAAAAAAAAAATTTAGATTTTTGTCCATTGCGTTGTGACCGATAGTGTAGAAAATAACCCAATGATCTCAGCCTTGCCTGAAGTGTGTGTTAGAAAAGTGGTAAAATAAACACAGAGACATTGCATTTGATCACCAAGAAAAAAAATATATTTTATTCAACAAATAACAGAGGAAAACAACTTGTGGCCTCGCGACATCAGAAAAAGAAATGAAAAGTAAGTAAACACAGCGCAGGGGTTTTACAGCGCGTGGTAGAATTGCTCAAGGACAAAAAAAAACTAGAATGCTTTAATTACCCAATTATTAGCCCTTGTAGATTTAACAAAAAAAAAAATAAAATAAAAATAAAAGAAAATGCATAATAAAGTTGTCATGACAAAAGTAGCTCGATTGGATCCAAAATTTAAGTTAAAGGCTCTGCTGCAGCATAAAAAAAAAATTTTTATCCTATCAAAAAAAGAAAAAAAAAAAATTTGGGCAAACAAGTCCCCACCTTCCCCAAGCCATACAAGGCATCTGATGTAAATCCCGGACAAAATCCTTAACAGAAACTTGAAACCCCACCTTTTTCAATCCAACAGGCGAGTTTAAATAGTTACCAAAATGAATAAAAAGGGAACTTAGCAATTTTTACACCAAAGGGTGCAGCAAAATACATTGATGTGCAGAAAACTCAAACAATTACAGAGATTAGCATAGGCCAAACCAGAATATAAAACAGATTTTATGACACTCCAAAAATTAACTAGGTAAGAAAAAAAAAAAAATAACACAGCATCAACATACATCATTTAACAACAAAAAAAAATTTAAACATGGCGTTACAGGAAATTATACCACTGGTCATTACTTGAAGAGAAGAGACATTTAGCTATTGATTTTAAATCCCTGGTAGCATAAGGATGATAGAGAAAACGTAATCGGAGCGTTCTCACCCACGGATCCAATGGCCGGTCGGGTCCCGGTGTTTCAGAGAACTGACGGTCGGACGCTGGTGGCTCCCAGAGCCGGCATCTTGGTCTCTCCTTGAAGGGGATTCCGGACTGCTCAATCAGGCGTCGGGGACTTCTCGATGAATCAACACTAGCGGCTCCCGGTCTGGGTAAAAGGGTGATCTCCGCATAGTAGATCGAAGCGGGACGTCGAAACTGGTAATTGATCTTCGTCGAAGAAAAAAAAAAAAGGGGTGGGGGCTTAAGCCCAATTCACATCAAAAGTGAGGGGAAGCATACTGGCCAAAAAAAACGAACATGAAACAAACGTGGTGGGGCCACTGGGTGCTTACGCACAAAAAAGAATAAATTTATACGGTGATCATGGAGTAGCTGGCCCTCTGGCCTATGTGTAAACACTTCACATCGTGATTCTTGATGAAGTGACGACTGTTATGCCGAGCTAGGCCCCTAAAATGCCGATGAAAATAACTGGACAAGAATACGTCCTAGCCGCACCACACCAGCTCTCAGAATGACGCTTTTTTGCCCCACGCGCGGGGAGCTTCGAAGAGACGCCGGCCGCGGGGACCAATCAGAGCGCGCCATCTCAGCCGGGAAACTTCGAGAACATTCGATCGACGGGGGAAGGAAGCGAGAAAATAAGAAAATGGCGGCCAGCAACTACTACACGCGGGAAGGAAACGAACTTGGCCGAGAAGAAACACAGGCAAGAACGGCCATCTTGAAATGGGAAAAAAAAACTTAATTGATCATAAGGGCCTTAAAAACGTTATTAAATTTCGTAAAATTTTAGCGGGAGATAGCTAATCGTCCGAGACAACCCTGGGTAAAATTTGGAATAAAAATTAAATTAGAAGAGAGTAAAACTAATTAAAAACCGGACATGAACAAGAGATATTGCAAGAAATGAGTTAGGCAATTGAAGAGAGAGGGAAACTTAATAGTCAGCAGAAAATCGGCAGAATTTACCTGATAATTAAAATTACACCTCCGGAGACCGGGCAAACAAAGGCAGAATTAATTTAAAGAAAAGGTAATTATTTAAAAAAAAGGTCCCAACAAAAAAAGGGTAATTAGTAGTAATTTAAAAGAGGTTAGCTATTGAGTTATAGAAGAAGAGTCATCCAGACCATTATATCTCCTGACAAAAGGTATTTAAATTAAACTTCCAAGTTAATTACAAGTATTAAGAAAATAAATAATTAATGGTTAAAACAATTAAAAATAAAAAATTACTGCTTTTGATTTGTAAAAAACATTATCCCCCAAAAACAATACAACAGATTTCATTAACATGATGAGGCACTAAAAATGGAGGCTCGCAAATAATGAAAATAGATAATGCAATAAATGACACGACGTGTGTCTAAATTAACCAAAGCTGGAGCACGATTTTAGAAGCAATGAGACAAGTGCACAGTTAAGAAACTGGTGATGAAGGTGACTCAAGCCTCTGCAAGTGCTTTTAAAGGATTTTATGGCATAATTTATTACTGAGATACAGTGGCACACATAAGGGGTGGGTCTGGACCCTCCCCATTGGCTTTGATTTTTTTTCCGTTTGATTATTATCCTATATCTATAGTAAATAAAATGATTCCAAAAAAGGTAGCAATAGTTTCAGTTCTTAATAAATAAAAAAAGAAATTTTTTCTCGGTTTCCTCAACTTTTCAAAAACAAACTGAAAGTGAACATAAAACACCATCTTGTTCTCAAAACTGTACAACTATTATTTTGCTTCCTATTGTATTGCGTAGTGTATTCTTAGGGAACTGGATGGGACGAGTTTTGATGAATTCCATCTAATGAAAACAATTTCTTTCATCACTGATTTTTGTCAATCTGGAACATCCCTAAAAGTTGGATCCCCCCCCCCCCCCCCCCAAACTGTAAAAGTTTGATCCCCCCCAAAAAAAAACTGTAAAAGTTGGACCCCCCCCCCCCAGACAAAAATCCTGTGTGCGCGCCTGCTAAGATATTATTTCCTTTTCCATTTTTATACTGTAAAAGCACTTATTTTCACAAGCTGTAAGTTTCACAAAAATGAAGATATTGGTGATTTCATGAGCTGAAAGTTTCGTAAATTTTATATGAACAGAACCGGAAGTTGAAAAATCCTGAAAGTACATTAATATAGAATCCTTTTGCATAAGGCATTTTAAGAAACTTTTGTCTGAAAAGTTTGCCTTCCCCCCATCCCCTTCACTCTACAAATAACCTAAAGTAGATAATTTTGAATGACTTTAATGGAGCTGGTATAAATATTGTAAGTGAATGAGCTGCATCCTATTAGTTGTATTATTGTTTTTTATTCAAGAAATAATTGTAAGAAAAAAAGTCAAGTTGCGAGAAAGAAAGTTGTCAAGAAAGAGTTTGTAACTGTGCAATAAATCATTAAACTTTGGTAATTGAAAAATTTCTGATTTTTTATTATTATTTGAAGCAAAAAATAAAATAAAATAAAATAAAATAAAATAAAATAATTTCACAATTACAACAGGCTTGTGAAAATCGCAAAAATAAAAGCATTGCAAAAATAAGTGCTTTTACAGTATATATATATATAAAAAAAAGGAGTATATGTTTAAAGAGACATGGAGGTTGTCTTTGTGTCGCTTTAAACATATTGAACAATTTCAAACAAACTCTTGGGATCCCAGGCTGTCTGAACTCTGCCTGTATTGTGGATTTGATTGATATCATTCTTCTGTAAAAGAAAGAAATATATCTCCTGAAATTTGCATACAACTGTTTCAACCACTGTGTGTATTTAATATAGTTTTTAAAGTTTATTTGTTTTAACATCAGTTTAGGTTTCAAAGTTTAATAAATGCATTAGAGACAGCAAAACAACATTAAAGAAAATTACAAAGAGAATTTAGTGCCAGTAATATGATTTTTTATCTGTTAATATTAGCACAAGTATATGTGAAATTTTGATAAAGTATTCTGACAGTTTTTAGAAATCAGTACATACCCTTGCTAACTTCTATGCCAAAATTCTGAAGAGAGCTTCTGAGAAGGGATTAAATTGATATATATATGTATTAGACCATTTTAACAAAAATACTTCATTAAGCTATGTTTTCTTCCTCATTTGTATAAATCACTTCAATTATTTGTTGTCTCCCTTAAAATCTCCCTTTTTCTTCCTTGAAACTCTGGACCAGTTTTCCCGTTTCTTCTTTTTCTAAGGTTAACAGCTCTGCTGTCTTTTGTGATTCCAATCATGATTGATTTTAGTAAATTTTTATTAATGAAATCTAATATTTGTTATACTGGAATAAAAAGTATTTCAACTAATACCTCATTAATCTTGTTGATTTTATTTTTGGATATACTACGGGATTTTCTCAATGTAAATATTGTGCATGATAACAGCATATAATGTGATATTTCAAATGAATGGCTAATCTTATTATTATATAACAAAATAAAATTTGCTTGATATATTATCTTTAGTGTATCTATTTAAAAATAAGAGAATTAGATCTATGTAGAAAATTAGATTAGATCAATGCAATTAGATCTATGCAGAAAAAAAAGGTCTTTAATGTATCCATTAGTATTTTTAGAAACAAATATGCCTTAGATTATTAATTTTATTAGAAACTCTTAGGTACTTCATTTACAATGTTTCATTAAATTTATCTTAATTACTACTATTATTATCATGTTTGTTTGTAATGTAATATTTTTTGTGTATTTCAGGTGCATATTGCCGAAAACAGTGATTTTCCTTTAAGTTTGCATTCATCAATACATTATATATATTTTCCAGTGTTCGTAAATTGCAAGGGGTTGTAGGGTATAGTTAAACACTTGGACTTTTTATCAGTCATTGATGACTTGTCAAATTTATATTTTTGTATTTTATTCAGCTGTTTTTAATTGCTGTACCACTACTATAAGAAATAAATTTTATAATAAATTTATCTTTGACTCTTGTTTAGATTTTAGTATCAAACATCGTAATCTTTTTTAATAATTTCAATTCTTTCCTATAGAAGCTGAAAAGTGTTTATGATTTTGCTTATCTACCTTCCTGTAAATGTGCATGAGTTGCCTTTATACATGTTTGATGTGAATTTTACCTTTGTCTGTGTTGAAAACAGTGCATGTATTATTTAAAATTCCTTTATAGAAGCATACATGTTAGTAAAAGAGGCTCAATTTGTCAAATGTTTAAAATTTATAGTGTTCCACAAGGGACTGTTGAGCATATCAGAACACTGATACAGCAAAGATGGTGCTAGAGAAAGCCATGTTCTATTGAAATTCTAAAATTTGCAGGAAAGATTTGGTGGGGGGAGGTCCATAGGAATAGGATTGAGAAAGAGGCTGGATCATATCTCCCCAGTAGCAACTTTATTTTGACTATTTTTTACATAGTTGTTTCTCATTCTCACAATGATGGAGGGTATTTGGTTGTAAGCTAAGGCAAAGGAGGCTGTGGAAGCCTTCATTCCTGTTTGGCCAGCCTATTGGACCTCTTGTTATCAGATATATTGCAATAGCTGGGGATCCACTGGAAGAAAATCATCCAGTCATGCTTGGTAAGCTTATAGATTTTCAGTTCTGTTTCCTCTACACATTATGATTCACTGCATCCTTTCTTATTTGCTCCTTCCACGCAAATAAGAAAGGATTTCTGATTATGAGTCAACAAGGAAGACTGTATGGTTGAAGGTTGTAGCACAGCTGAATAAATGAAGAGGAGATTATCTAATTGCTTTGATTTCAACTTCAACGTTAGTGGCATTTACGCAACTGAGCATGAGTCTTCTTGCAAGTTTTCTTAATAAAAACCAGCTGCAGCTGAAGAATTCACCTGGGAAGAGTAATCAGTTTTAATATGAGGCCATATTTCTTTTGGGTATTTGCAATTGATTGAAATGCATGAGCATGAAGAAGAGCAAGAAGAGTATCAATTTTCTTTGCTGGATGCCAGTTGAGAGGTGTGTTGGTGAAATTTCAAGAGTCTGTGGAAGATCTCTTTTTAAGAAGAACTATATGTGATACAGACAATATTTTTGATTGAGAGCATTATTTTATAGTCCACAATAACATGTGTCAGTTTTTTTTTTTTTTTTTTTCCAAGAGTGGTATGTCTTTAATATATGCTTTAAAGAATGATTGGTTAGAGAGGATAATGTATCAGAGTTCTTTAGTGCACTCCCTTAAAAGAATTATAAAAGCTACATACACTATTTTCAATGGGATACATGTTACAATACATAGAAATAACATGTCTGAATTTGATAGTAATCAATGCTTATTTACAGCAGTTGGAGGATAGACTGACAGACAAACTGAAATCATAAGCATTATACAGATTTCATGGCCACCGTGGATGACATTTCAGAGTAATACAGTGAAACAAAGGTTATTTGAATCCTGATTATTCAAAAATTGACATGGCAAAATAAGCTTAAAATCTGATTTGCAAAATATATTTAGTAAATTACTACATAAATTTATTTCAAATGTACCACTAAACAAGCTGTTTGCATACAACATTACATGATATAAAACATTGCAGAGCTTTCAAATGCAAATATGTAGTGATCTTCTGTTGTGGTTCTGCTTAACTTTGTTTAAAAGTTGCTTTGGATGTAATCATCTGAACATCAGAAATCAGAAATAGTTCATCTGTTAATTTATCAATTGATGATGATGTGAAAAGATATTCCAAGTTATTTTAATATTCCATAGAATGGTATCAACAATTGTTTGCCTTTTGAATAGCCCTCCTGCACTTGCTTATATGTATTTGGAATACAAGTGCATATGATAAAAAGTATCAAGACTCTTCAGATTACAGACATTTTGTGAGTTATCTAAAATAAATACTTGATAGATAGTTAATTTGGTCCTTTAAAAAATACACTTGAAAACAAACTTTCAAGGAGTGCCTTATTTACCAGATGGACATGTCGGTCTCTGGAGGGTCTGGGCTTAGAGGGACCCCAAATTTCTTAGACAAAGGCTGTGTCTTATGGCTCAAGAGTAAGTAGGTTATTTTCAGTAGGCAAACCAGCTAACAGCTAGGTTTTTAAAAAAAGGGGGAGGGACAAATTTAAATGATGTTTTTTACTCATATGTGGAATGGCATTGCAAAAGATTAATTAGATTAGTAAAGTCTGGCAAAAACCTATAATGACATTATCCGTTACTGAAGTATCAGATCCAGAAAAAGTTCTGGAAGGGCCTTTATATATCTCTCTTCTTTTTCTCATGAATTCATTTGAATTTACAAAATGAGATAATCTTCTATTATGTAAACTTAGTTTATCTGGAAGGAGTATGCGCCCATGTGCCCCTCATTTGGTTCCCCTAAAAATTACGGTTAAAATCGTAGAATCCTTGAAATGCTACCTTTAGGAAAAGGGCAATTTTGAAGTGTGTGAAAATAGTGACATAAATCACTAGAAATATTGGCTCAGAAAAAAAACAAATAAACAAACAGCAGATACTGCCCTTGCAGATAAAAAAATAAAATTAAAAGATTTTTTAAAGCCAATTATTGATATCTTAATTGCATGCCTAATTTCACTGCTAGGGACATTATATGTGTCTGCCTTCAATAGATTTGGAGTTTTGGAGGAGATAGCCAATCTTGAAGGGAATAAGACTTTCATGGGGAGGGGGGTGGTGGAGTGATGATACCTTTGCTAATCATCACAAAAATGATATTAGTGGATCAGAATTATTTGAAGAATGCCTTCCTCTTCAGAGCTACCTATAAGAAGAAAAGACATCGAATATTCTGAGCTTTGTCATACTCATAAGTATGACAATTTTGATTCAAAAGGAATCAAGGAGGAATCATAGCAATTTTGGAAAGAAACATGACAATTTTGATTCCAAAGGAATCTGTTCAATTCAAAGGAAGGCTTTGAATGCAACAAATATTGAGAAAGAAAAGATAGCAGGTGTTTCAAAAGAAGCTGAGAACATTGATGAAATAGAAGAAATGCATCTAACCATTATAAGTCTGATGAAAAAATTACATTTAAAAAGAATCTGTGGATACCTCAACAATAACAGATTCTTAGCTGCATTTCTTATTAAAAAAATTGTGTTTGAGACTGTATCATTCCATGGTGGTTTCAAAGGAATCAGCAGAAAGATCATTTTCAAAACTAATAATAACAATAATAGAAATACATTGAAAGTCATGATGCAAATACTATTGAATTATCGAAATCTTAAAGCATTAAGTCTTTAAGCATTAAAATTATTATAGTAAGGTAATTAGAATATGATGACGCAATTGATGACTTTTCATCTGAAAAATGTATAAGAAAAATTATTTCCAACTTAATTTCCAACTGCATTTTTTAAAAATTCTACCCTTTTTTTTCTTGTAAATATATTTACTTTTTCATGTAAAGAAAATTTATTTTAAAAACATTAATTATTTAGCGCTATATTAAAAGGCTTTTATACAAACATATTATAAATATCTTAAATGTTTCTATTATTTAAACACAGTTGAGAAAATCTAGAGATATAAGTTTTAATAAAATTTTAATGAAGTCTATTAATTTTTTTAAGATTCATGTGCATATGATGTTTAAAGAGTATTTTTCGAGATGCCGACTATACGCCATTGTGGATTATACGCTGAAAATTACGAAAATATCTGAGGTTGTGAGAGAGAGGGGGAGTGGGCAAAGAATTGTTGGTGGCCTGAAAGTTATAAATATGGCCCTGCTTTCAATTTAAGTTTCATTGATTTGCATATTTAACAGCATACTTCAAAAAAGTTATGTGACTTCAATGCATAAATGTGCCCCCCCCCCCCACCCCAAAAAAAATATAATTATGTCAAGCGTTCCAAAATCTTTATAATGTCTCTTTACAAGCAGTACTATACACTTGAATATACAATAAACCTGTATCAATTAAAAAAATTCTTAAAAATCAGAAATTTTACAGAATGTGTCAACGAAAAGTTTTGCCCTGCAGTTATGTTTAATAAGTTTTTCGGAAAACTCAATAAAAGCTGCTGTCTTTTCTTTATTTCACTGTCTAGAGTGGATTAAAAAGAATCATCCTAAATTTTTTTCTAAGTCCATGGCGCAATTAATTTATTTTAATATGTGAACCAAGACCGTGAAGGAGATTTTATTTCTTCGAACTGCACCCTTAAGGGACCATCAAAATATTATTACTTTTCAGTGATTTTGGTCACCTTCCTGTATTGTTAAAAGCTAGAAATAACCTGCAAATTTACTCAATATTTATTTAACTACTAACAATGTGTGTTTGAGTTTTTGTCAAAGTATCTCGTATTATGGAAGATATAAACATTCTTAAATTTTCCGAATGTTTTCATGTTATTTGTTTATAAAATTTTATTGAATTTGTTGATAGTTTTATATCAGACAGTATATCGAAGTTTAAAAGTAAAACATTAAAGCAAAATGATGTATTAATACGTAAAACACAATACATGCAATAAATAATCATACACAGAGTGATATATGTTCCTGATTTAAAACAAAAATGAACAACATCGAACAAAAAGTTTCTGCTCATGTCTGCATTTTAAACAGATAAAGATGGAATGAAATTGTTTGAGGGATAGCCGATTTCCAGTATTTATTTTAACCCTTTGAAGAGCATGCATTTTCACATCAGTATAGAAGACAACTGGATAGACTGCCCAACGCTGAAAAAATGCAGCCTAGTCATTGATCCATTTAACTACGAACAACATGGCGGTCGATGGAATCGCCCATCTGACCCACAGAGCTAAATAAGTTTTCCGACACAGCTGACTGTGCGGCCGCGTAGCCAGCCGTGTCAGAAAACTTCTATAGCTCTGTATTGCCCCGATGGGCTATTCGATCTGCCTCCACGTTGTTGGTTGGTTAATGGATCGATGGCAACGGCTGCTCTTTTTCAGCGTTGGGACCATTTATTTAACCATATTTTTTGCGACTAGCAGTGAAAGCGCTGAAATAAGGTGGTTTCACGGCGCAGCCACCGCCCGTCAAAGGGTTAAAATAAAAAGAGAGTTCTTTCACACGTAAGGATTCTCTTGAAACTTGATTAAAATTAAGACTTAAACTGGCATCATCTGAAGCCTTAAAAAAAAAAAAAAAAAAAAAAAAAAAAAGAAGAAAGTAATGCGGGTGTACATTTCTAATTTCCTGTAAACAATGCTTTTGTAAGAAATAAAGTAATTTTATTTGTCATTATAGGCGAAGATATTTTAAAAGGCTCCTTTTTAAATTAGGGTGAGAAACACTTTGAAGCTCCGAAAGACTTTACGAAACATCATGAACATTTGAAATTGACTGCAGCAGAAGTACCACAACTCAATTGTTTTTGAGTTGTTATTTTGTTAAGTAAAGCACATAAATTCTATCTGCCAAAGGAAGGAATGTCTTAGGCCTGTGGTGGCCAACCTTTTGCATATCATTTTTAGAGAATTGGAAAAATGCTTATCTTATTATTAGGTATCTTTTTCACAAACCTTACTACGCGTTTGTTGTCAGTGTTTTTGGGTTTCACTGATAAACAAACGTGCCTCAAGATGATTTTAGGCATAAATTTTATTTAGAGGGTCAGATGCACATTTGTTGTATGCACTTGCCCTGTACCAACAAAAACAGGGGGCAAGCACTATGTCCCTTGTTTTTTGAACACTAGTAGATGTAAACAAAATAAAAATATGATGAAAAGTATACTTAAAAATGTAAAAGACCCAATAAAAAAAAAAAATATTAGTTCAGATATTAAAAAAAAAAAAAACCCTTTTAAAAAACCCTTACGAGCTCTCACTCAGAGGAGAAATGACACGACCTTAAAAAATATATATCGCAAAGCGAAATCAGTATGTGGAAGTATACTTTTATAATATTCATGAAATATTATAAAAAAAAGAAGTTTGGTGCAAATTCTATTGCCGTAATGCAAATAATAAGAGATTCAGATCTAGCGTATGCACTTGCCCCATTTATGCTCTTAGCCTAACTTATCCTACATTAGCTAATTATTCGCCATTCATTTGTTTTTGATATCAGGGCCGGCTTTACCTTTAGGCGAACCTAGGCGACCGCCTAGGGCCGCGATCAAATAATCTCCAATAAAAATCTAAATGCATTAAAAAAAAAATTCCATGCCCGAGTTTTAGACTATGGTCACTAGGGCTGGACGATATTGGAATTTGAAATATCGATATCGATACCATCTTATATCGCGATATCACGATATATCGATATTTTTCACATTTAATTTTAGTATTTTTGAAATGTAAGCAATCAAATAAACAAACCGTAAAACCACTTGCTGCCCGAAATGAAAATACAGGGAGCTTCGTATGACCCTCTGGGCCTGTAAGATTAAAAGGTTAAGTTTGGTGTCAAAGCATTCGAAATTTTATGTAACGATGGGCGTTTCTAAGGGGGGGGGGTCAAGAATCAATAAAAACGCGCTCCGATGGATAGTTTCCGAGAAATACGTTAATTAATTATGGTAATTAGACTAATTAACCATGATTGAGGCTTAAAAGGACTGCGAACATGTAGAAATTGGTTCTGGGACGGTTTCCAGGCTTTGGAGATGCCGCCGGAGGCGGCCAGCGTTTAAAATGCCCAAATTGAAAATACAGGGGAGCTTCGTATGATCCCCTGGGCCAGTAAGATTAAAAGGTTAAGTTTGGTGTCAAAGCATTCGAAATTTTATGTATCGATGGGAGTGTCGAGTCTAGAGGGGGGGGGGTCAAGAATCAATAAAAACGCGCTCCGATGGATCGTTTCCGAGATATACGTTAATTAATTATGGTAATTAGGCTAATAAACAATACATATAGATTTGATTCCCGAAGGCTGGCAGCTTGGATGACCATGATCTTCTTTTAATCTATGAGAGACCTCCAGAGCTATCGTTCATGGGGGACTTAGGAACCACGACAGATTTCACGTGCACCCGCTCCCGTTAATCTACACGGTACCACACTTAGATTAAATTATTATTTCCAATAAAACATTTGCTCTATCAGATATTATCGATCCAACCAAATGTCAGCAGCTCTATTGTCTGTTGAAATAGTCGTTCGTGCATCATAATATCCTTCACTCAAAATCATCGTTAAATAATAACTACTATTGCGCCTAGATGTCTTCCGCGAGCAGAACGAACACTATAAGCTACATCCCTTTCGAAATCAACGTTCCCTGCTTTCTTTCTGCGGATCTCCGAGGGAGGGAAAAAAACTATTCTCTACGATAACAAGCACGCAGCAGCGATTCCCGTAGTAAAGCAGCTGTTTTTCCCGCGATCCGATATCGCCATCAACGGAGAGAAAGCAGTAGCAAAAGCATCACAAGCTGGTATCGATCTCGGGATTTTCTTATCGCCGGCCTGTATTTTTTAACTTTATCGAATTCGAGATTTCACTGAAATGAAAATGGGAATATCGGATATCTGATGTTGAAATAAAACCGATATGTCGGTATTTATCGATTTTTTGGCCCAGCCCTAATGGCCACTAATGACTGATCCTTGAAAGAAACCTCTAACTATCTCGAAATAATTTGCACCCTTCACAATTTTTCTACTCGGGTTTTCTTTTGTCGGTGCATCTCCAACACAGAACACATGTACTCAAAATGGATAACACCTGTTTAAAAAGTTGTTAATGATACTATCAAGAACTAACTTTCGGTCTATTCAGTTGATTGGTTGTATTCAACTGTATATATATAAGTTGAAGGCTTTACATCGCTCTACACAGGAGACTTGTGATCACTTTTTCTCTTTTTCGCTCTCGTTCTGTTGTCCGATTAAGCGGAATTTTGGTCCAAATAGACGAATAATATCATGCTTATGTAACAACGTTTGTTTCAGTTCTTTAAGATTTGGTCCGAATAAGCGACTGGTCCGATTAACCGATGGTCTAATTAACCATAATCGACTGTACTGAGAATTTTATTAACAATACCAATGACTGTTGCATCTTGTGAAAGCAGTTTTTCAAAACTAAAGCTGATTACAACATACATTAATCCAACCTTGTCCCAAGAAAGGTTAGTTGGACTGCTTTAATATCGATAGAAAATGATACTGCGAGTTCACTGATAAATTTGGCGCGTTTAACTGATGAATTTGCAAACAGAAAGGTTCAATTATAAAATAGAAAATACGCATTGACAACTTTCCTCATTACAACTATTTCTTGAATATAAAAAACAATAATACAACTAACAGAATGCAGCTCATTCACTTACAATATTTCTACTAGCTTCTTTGAAGCCATTCAAAATAGGATGGGGGTGGGGGAGGAGCTTTTCGAACAAAAGGAAGTTTCTTAAAATATCTCATGCAAAAGGCATTCTATATTTAGTAACTCTCGGGATTTTTCAACTTTCGATTCTGTTCATTTAAAATTCGTGAGATTTTCAAGCTCGCGAAATCACCGATATCTTCATTTTCGCTAAAATCGCGAAAATAAGTGATCTTACAGTACTGACGTCATTTCAGCTTAAATTGTTTTAAAACCAAATTTCTCTAAAATTGCGTTGTTAAGTACTTATGATTGAAGTCTGTAGATATTTTTGATGGTTAATGTGATAAAAGTAATGGAACTGCTTCACATTTCGTTACAAAAGTATAAACAAAGCAATAATGCGAGAAAATGGCATTAATACAATATTCATTAGTTTAATCTAGTTTTTTTTATTTTTATTTATTTTTTTTTTTAACGCTGTTCAGTCAAGAAATCATCGTTAATTAAATTAATTAGGCAACATATGCGAAAGAGTTTTTTCCATTTTTTACCTCATTCCACACTCAATTAATTGCTTGTGCCATCGAGTTTCTAGCTTTTGAAAGCTTCGGATCATTTTAGAAATATAATTAGCGCTTGTGGAAACATTGGCCTCATGGCTAACTGATCTTGATTCAGGTTTACAAAAGGGCGGATCCCAAAACTGTTCGGCTGGAGACAGTAGCGGGTTAATGCAAGTTTGTCGGAGGGAGGGGTGGTGGTGTGTGATTACGGCAACACTACACTAGGGCGATCTGCCAAGGGGGGGGTGCCTTGGTAGGAGGACTTTCTAAGGGGTTCTAACGCGTATTCACGTTACACCTGGAGAAAACCTACCAAAACTCTTCTAGACCGTTAGATTGACAGGCGCACGATGGGACCCGAACCCGGGTCCTTCACACTTCGGCCATCTACCATTTTCAGTGGCATAACCACTGTGCCATGGTGAGGCGTCGGGGGAGGGAAGGCGGCTAGTTAGAAGATTGACATATACATTAGGGTGTCCCAAAAAAAAATGAAAGTCGTTATTTTTTTTCGCATACCGTCTTATTTTTTTCCTTTTATGTCAAAACAATTGTAAACAAAGTTTCATGTAATTTGAACAACGGCAACCCGTGCCGACTTGCATTTGAACGCGTTAGTCAGTACATGTGTATACTAAAACAAGTGAACGCTGAAGACTCGTGTCTGTAGCGGAGCGTCCCCCACCTACAAATGGTAAAATTAAAACAAAACGGAAAAAGACAGGTTTTGGAATACTTCGATAGTGACAACGGGCTATTCGTGAAACGTATCAGTATTAGTTTACACAGGACAACGTACGTCTACGTATCAATGTGCTTATTCTAATCTGTTTTGTTAATAAATGTTTGTATAGTTTTTAATCAGCGAACAGAGCATGGCAGTGGAATTACGTAGTTCTAAAAATAAGATATTTTTAATAGGGAACATAAAGCATCAAATAAAGGGTTCAAAACTTAAGTCGCATGGGCAAGTTCTCTCGGTTTTGTTGTACAATATTCGAGAAGTGAATTTAACTGTTAATGAAAGTGCAAATCTCGCTATTCGCGAATGTACTATCTTTTGGTAAAAGGCACGCATACCTACAAAATCGTTGCCGAATTGTGTAAGGAAGCTTGTAAATATGTATGAAGTTTGGAGAGACAAATAAATTCAAAGAAATCACAAAAAAAAGTCAGACCTCCGGGTGCCATACACCAAGCTAGATGGATGGCCCGAGCGATTTACTCCCTAAAACTATCGTTATTTAGTTCTCAGATGAAATTAAACACAAAGGATAGGGAAGCATTGTTAGACGTCTGCTTGTTTATCGTGACAATGTACGTTAAACCATGGCTTCAATGCATTTTGGCAGTTAAAGCACCCTACAAAGGTTTGTGCTTTTTGAAATCTTTGAAAGCTAAGGAAAATGTGAATGAAAATATCTCGAAAACTGCTTTACAGAAATTTCCCCAGCATTTATGGTATTTGACTGATGAAATAGCAATATTCGCACTTTTTGATGATGATGTGGACGAAGAAACAAAATTTTAAATGGTGGCAAATTTACGTAGAGAAAATTTCTCGGCCCATGAGAAGAAATACATTCCATCGAAGGACGAACTTCGTGTTCCATTGTATGGTGAGTCTGATATATTGATTGTGTAGATTTTTATTTAGTTAATTATATATATCACGTAATTGATACCTGTTGTCTTAATTTATTTTTCATAGAAAAAAGCATCGATCATTTTATATCTGCTGTATTCGAAGATATAAAATCGTTGTTCGTTATTATTTTCTAGACTCAAAATTGATGACAGTTTTCTCAATGAGAGTCCCTCTTCATGGAATAACGCTGAATTTCTAGATGCTAAATAAACAATATCAATGCTTAGAACAGTGAACGATACAGCTGAAAGAGCGGTAAAAATGATGCAGGACTTGTATGGTTTAATAATGGTTGAGGAGGAACAAAGACAAATTTTGCTACGTTGTGTACAAGAACACACGAAAATCCATCCTGATTGTAAAAACAAACGTTGAAACGAAAATATGTATAATTTTTCTTTTACTATAATATGCTTCTTTTGCTGTAATAGAAATATTTACTTTGACTAAAATGGTGTCTTACGTACCAAAAAAAAAAAAAAAAAAAAAAAAAAAAATAAAATAAAATAAAAAAAAAAATGCATTTCACAATCTTTCCATAGTATTCTCCATACAAGATTTTACGTTCAACTTTGATCTAAAGTCGGCACGGGTTGCCGTTATCGTATTGCAATAATACTTTGTATTTATGTTACTGAGATGAAATAGAAAAAAATAGAGGGTATGCGTATTCGATTTCGAAAAAAAAAATCCCTTTGCATCTTGGGACACCCTAATACACATGTACTGACTGACGCGTTCAAATGCAAGTCGGCACGGGTTGCCGTTGTTCAAATTACATGAAACTTTGTTTACAATTGTTTTGACATTAAAGGAAAAAAATAAGAGGGTATGCGAAAAAAAATAACGACTTTCATTTTTTTTGGGACACCCTAATATACATCCATTTTATGGAAATAAAATAGGATCTTTTACATTAATTCCATTTTTCTCGGGGGGGGGCGGTCGCCCTTTCCGCCCCCCCTTTAATCCGCCCTTGGCTGGAGATTAACATTGTTATTGTGCATTAATTTCCATGCATGTTTATGCCAACATGTTATGTGCTAACTGATATTACAGCTGTTATTTTAAGCATTCCATTCCGGAATTTTTATGTAGCAACATATTTATACCTACAAGGTGAGTCAGAGCCGTAGCCAGGGGTGGGGGGTTGATTCCCCCCTCCCTCCATCCCCGAAATTTTAGTGAATGCATTATTAGTTTTTTATGTGCGTTGATTCTGGAGATCAATTATAGGTAAAAATATTTTAGCACTACATATCACCCCCGAAATGCTGCATACCCCCCCCCCCCCCCCTCCTCACCGAAATGTTTTCTGGTTATATCCTTCAGGTGAGTCTATGAAACAAGACGATTTCAGAAATCAAAACACATTCAAAAAATCGTCTTTTGTTAAGTGCTTCGGTGAAATGATTTACGCGAATGGAAGTATTGTGTGAGCGCACAGTTGTTTATGCTTTAAAAACAAAGCCAGAGAAAGATGGTCTTCACTTTGACGCTTACGTTCTTGCAGCCTCAGCACAAAACTGACTGAAACGTTGAGCAACATCTCTAGCGGTACTGCGCGGGCACAATCTCGAATCCTATCTTTTAATATCCGGTTAGTCGGTGGAGGGAGCGGTTACTTTGAAACAGTTCTCTTTTTGGGTACCATCAAAGGGAAAAGTCGTATGGAAACAAGTCAGGAGAACGAGGTGGCCAGGAAATATCTCTTTTCTTGCTGAAAGGTGCGTGGGTCTCTGGCGCATTTGTCGCTGCCGGCTGCTATGCAAGCGATTGTGTGTCCTGTTCAAATCCCGTGGACGTATGCGTTCGTCCAGATATTATGATTAAGATTGTACCTTGAAATAAAGATGACGTCTTGACAGCTTAGATGAAGGAGCAGAAGAGACGTTGATATCGATAAACTCTCTCCCTCGCCCAATCTTACTTTTCGCTCTCTAGATCAGGGTTTGCCAAATCGAAGTGCATCCGCAAAAATTAGAGCATTGGATGATTTCGAATGGCGCATTGCATCCTTATGCCTATTGACTGTTTTGTGACTTATTAAAAGACTCTTCAAATTAAAAGATTTATTTGATGAAATATTTTATTTCTTATAATTTTTAATATTACGTCAAAAGGAAGCATCTGTACATTCTAACATATGTCATAAAAAATCGTGCTATCTCTGATCCCCTACTTAGTATTCGAAAAATTAGTTCTAGAATTATCTTCCTCGGAAGAACAACTTAAATCTCAAATTCAAGCGTTATTAATTTTCCTCTCCTCTATATTAAAGCCTGCCAATATTCATATTTTCGAACTCTTTTTGCCAACGTAAGGAAAAGGGAAAGGTGCTGCTTGAGTTGTATGACGCATCTGAAGTCGTCATTGAAAAAATTGGCTCATAATGTATGGAAAAGTTTGGCTGTCCCTGCTCTAGATTGAGATTCACAACGTTGACGCCGCAAGTCCACCCCTCCCATCAATTTTTTCTGAGGGGAGTTCACAAGTAATTCTGTTTTATAGGCTCATTTTGTGCTCTAATATCAATAAGACATAGCTACGTATTTGCTTTCAATTAAAAGTTTTTCTGCAGTGTTCGTCTGTTTCATGTAAAAACATTTTGAAGCCACCTTCTAAAAGAATGTTGCCTGTTCCTACATGGCGCCTTTAGTTTTTTTTTTTTTTTTTTTTTTTTCATGCATCACATGAAAACGACTGAAGTAAGTGAAATAAGATTTTAATCGTGAAAACTTTAAATAGATGTGGATCTTTTTTTTTGAGAATTGTATTCATTTTCATTGCACCAAATTGTCACCAAGTTTAGTGATTATAACCGAGTATTTAGTCCCAGTCAATCACATGACCCGACATAAGCCTGCGTCATGTCAGGCTCACAGAAAAAAAAAAAATTCCCCATTCAGACTCTCGGAAATAACAGAGTAAATTTTTCAATGAACAAAGTATACACACCAATTATCCAAGCAAAATTTCTTTGATGTCGGAACCTGTCCCTCCAGACGACAGCAGTCATTGCTTTAATCAGATCTTGATTTTACACGTTTCAATTTCAACGAAAGCTCAATGATTGAAAATATCCATGAAATTCATAAATAATTTATTTTTCCTTTAAAATTGTTCTCGGAAAATGATTGTTCACAAAAAACATTCATGCGAACCCAAACATTAAAATTTTAACGAATGAAGAAAGAACTTATCAATAACAAATAAATTAAATAAAGCACCCCATTAAGCTTCAATTGCATGGTTTATTTAAAAAAATTGTTCACTTTTGATTTTTTTTTTTTTAAACTTAGCCTCTTAAGGGAATTTTCATAATCCTTTCAGGCTTTTAACGCAAGACATGACGTTAATAAGTTTTCTTATGAGACAAAGGATTATAGCAAAAAAAATTCTTTTCGTGAAAAATAAGTGAATGATTAATTCAGTAGCGTGCGTAAGGAATAGGGGGGAGGCTTGGGTTTTGGGGGTTCATACTTTCCCCATACAGAAAAAAGTCCATGCATTTTTGATATAACGATTACGCCTTTTAACAAAAAGATTACATCGATCCCCCCCCCCCCTCCCGTTCTATAAAAGAAGTATACAGATCAAGCAAAGCAATTTCCTAAAGTTAAAAATGACAAAATAATTGCCAAAATCAGGGAAAGGGTGGATTTTCAGATTTTTTAAAGTAGTAAAGATTGTTTTCTTAATATATATACATATATACCGTAAATGCCGGCGTATAACGCGCACCTATAATTTTAAACTTCATTTTTTAATTTTTATGTATATCCTTCGTATAACGCGCACCCTTTACTTTGCAATCACAGACTTTAAAAAATGTAGTATATCGAACAATCTAGATGGAACGCATGATAACTATTTATTTATGGATCAGAGTAACAGTGATAATGAAGATGAAACTGATCATGTGCCTGAAAATATTAACGGAAGATGAATATGATGAACATTTTATGCTGTTCGATAATGAAAATTGAAGTTCATAAGGTATGCCACTTCTTTTAAATAAACATCATTCAGGTACATGTAGAAATCTCATTTTTTTATGGTCATCTTTTCCTTATTTTTAAATTTATCACTTTTATAACCGGCGTATAACGCGCACCCTTAAATTTCGACCTTATTTTTTGTATGAAAAGTGCGCGTTATACGCCAGAATTTGCGGTATTTGCATAATTATGAAAACTTTCAAGCCGATCGCATTAGCTTAGATTTTATTACGTTTTATGAGTATAACTTTTTAATCTTTTTTTTTTTTTTTTTTTTTTTTGAGTAATGTCGGAAAAAGTTTTATTTTGGAGTGATACAAACCAGAATTGTGACAGAATAGAAAGAAACCAGAATTGTGTGACCAAAATGGTCAGTGAGTCAGTTATTCAGTGATCAAGGTAACTGTATATTAGGATAATGTTGCTTCCTATTGTATATATAATTTTTCGAAATTGACTAATGCCATTACTTATTAAATATCAAATTCATGTACATCTTTAGAAAAATATTGCAAGCTACAGAAATTTTTTTATCGGCCATTAAAGTAGTCAGTTAATATTTTTCTTTATTTTCTCAAGAATGTTTTAATTAGATTTCGGAGCACCGAAAAAAAAAAGAAAAAAATCATTT
>JAWZYV010018178.1:0-27328 GCA_038373885.1 Cheiracanthium punctorium
AGAAGCTATGCATAGAAAGCTCTGTCAGGGGTCTATGTGGTGGTGGTTAAAATTGAATATACACTTTGATAAAAATACAGTTGAGGAATCTTAAGTGCAGGGTTGTGTTGATTTTTTTTTTCAAAAAAAAAAAATTGATTTATTTCATTCAAATGAGTGTTTTGGAAACTGTACATATACATACATATTTATGTAACATTTATATTTTTGACAATAAAACAGTCATTATACAAAATACCAGTCATTTAGATGTTCTTTTTTTAAAATAAATTAAAAAATATTTGTGAACCAAATATGAAAATAAAATGCTTTTGAAATATTTGACAATTTTATTTAGGAAAATGAACAACATGATGAAAAATAAATTTATTAACTGTAGATATATTCTTAGGACATTTGAGAATTTTAAACTCAGCTGTTCAAATTGCTTCATAGCAAACACAAGTTTTAAAGCTTTCTCTACTATTAATTTGTTACATAATTTGGAAGTGTTAAAAAAATTCTTGATTTTCGGCAGTTCATAATTTAGCTATAGTTAACATATATACTGGATATCTGAAAAAGTTGGTATCGTGTTTTAACTCTTTAACGATAAGAGGTAAGTGGACTGTGTAAATAGGGAAAAATGTTTAAAATAAGGTAGGTAAAGAGCTTACATGGAAGAAAAATTTCTCTCATTAACTTTCAAAAAATTATATATTTTAAATTTGTATATGATCCCTTAATAAAGGAATTCCTTATTAGTAAAATGAGCCCCATACACTAATAAGGTGGCGTGAAAAATCTGAGCCTTTCATCATAAAATGTCTCAGATATCCTCAAAGATGATCTGGTGTTATACAAGAATTTGTATGCAAACATGTATGACTCTCCAAAACACTATTTTCTTTCGTAATTTTTGTTGACCCGCCGAAACACGGCCTTCCACCATGATTTTATTTCCTTCCAGAGTCATTAAAAAGTGGTTTAAATCAGCATATGCTTCTCTTTATATCTTGTCACTTGGGAAAGCAGCGTGAAACTGTAATAAAAAAATTTATTTCTCAGTGTCAATCCCACGGGACTAGTCCCGCAAATATTTGTGTGGGCCGAAAAATTTTGCATATTTATGTCTCTCACCTAACAATAAACGAATAAATAACTAAAAATTTTAATTTAAAGTTTTATTTTTTAAATTATCTTCCAACGGGAGTATGGATCAAACATCTAAATCTAAACATTGTAGTATAAATTTTTCGTAAAGTTCCCAATCCCCAAATGAACTGAAATATTTCATACTATTTATCTCTTAGTCAAAAGTCACAAATTTTTTATAAAAAGTTTTCACTTTAGTTTTTAATTTTTTTTATAATTCGCACTTTAAATTATTTTACTAAAATTAAATCTAGACTACGAAATGATTCATTGAATTTGTTCGATTTTTTACGTTACTTTTTCAGCAACTAAGGAAATAACGCAAGTATGTTACCATATCTATGAATTGTATATTCCCCATTTTTAGCAACTAATATAAGGCATAACTTAGTATATTATACTGGATATCATGATTATAATTTTCATATTTCTAAGTTGTTGTATTAATTATCTCATAAGATTAATTATTAGTATTAAAGTTAAACTTCGTAGTGCTTAAAATCTTATTTATTTTTTTAAACATTTCTCTGTTGAAATGAAGTCCTAACTAAATGAAATGTCAATCCCACGGGATTACGGGATCAATGAATCTCAATCCCGAAATCCAGCATGACAAAAAACAGTGCGGGATTGCATTCCCTACACATGAGTCTTTTAATGTGTATATATATGTCAATTAATGTAATGTTACAATTGTCATAACCTGTAGCAACTATGACAGATTCATGGGGCAATTGTAATATGCGAGTTTTGTGTCAATGAAAGTGCATATGTATTTGTAATAACATTTCTGACAGCTTTCTTTAAGCTAGCATGCCCAGTTGCAGAATTTTCTATACCAGTCTGCAACGCAGATTTAAAAATACAAAAATAGTCTGCAAGGTAATTAAAAATACAAAAACAGTCTGCTGGTACATGGCAGGTTATCTTTTTCTGCTATCTTTTCTGCTGATGTTTATAAAGGGCTCCTAATTTGTTTTATTACCATAGATAAAAGTACATTATTGTTCACATAGAAATAGATGTTGTTTTTGATTGGCTGTTTTCTATTACTTTTAAATTTATAAACTTTTTAATTTTTTTTTACCTTTATGTTTTTTAAGTCATAGTTATATTTTCTAGTTAGAATATAAGTCAGTAAAGCCTTTGCAGGCCAACTTACTGTAGAACTACTATTTATTTAATAATTTTCTTTATAGTTATTCATTTTTGCTTTGAATATATATTCCTTTTTACTTTAAAAAATCTAGAATTAATATGTCTGACATTAAATCCCACATAAACTATGTGTAATGAATCAGATTTATATTTCTCAGTACTAAAGTAATGCAGCAACTAATAGAATACAGGATGGTTTCCTAAACCTGAATTCATTCTTGAGATGCATGCTTGTAAGCTGTAAGAAAGAGACATGCCCCATTTTTCTCTTATCTGGGAAAGGATTTTTTTTTTTTTTTTTGCCACTATCTGATAATTACATATTTTATTAGTATTTAAAAACTTATTCATTAAAGAGATAAATTACTAAGTTATCCTTGCCTGCATTCTACACCTGTTCATTTCAAAACAAAAATATTGCAGATAGAATTGGCTCAAGGTATTCTTTTTAAAGAGATTATTATTCTTTATGTTGAAGTTGGAAAAATAATTATAAAAAAATTAAAGTGGCATATTTATATTTATCTAATATAATGCACTAAGTTATGTTGGTAATATTATATGTATTTAATGCCAAATAACAAATGATTTAAAGGAAAGAAAGGAAAAATTTTGATAATTTTTAATAAAACCCAAAAAAAACCCACTTCTGTGTGGGTTTTATTGGGGTTTTAAGTGTTTTTTTTAAAAAAAAACCCACCCTTATTTGTTTTCCGGTCTTTTTCAAAAAAAAAACCCACCCGGTTTTTTTTTGGGTTTGTGGGCGGGTCCGAAACCCTGGTGGCAATATCTCGCATTAAATGTCTACATTCTTATAAACAGTGCAGTCTTATAAATCATAGCACCGATACTTACTGAAATCATAATGTCACCAAAAAGATTTTTCTTGATGGTTAGAATTGGAGCTGAATAAAATATCAATATTTTCAGCTTCATAATATGGGTTTAAATATATATTTTAAAGGTCTTGGAAAATAGTTGACTGAAAAGAACAATCTTCAACTCATTAAGTGAAAATCTGTCATTATAAATTGCGGCTGGTCTTATTTTCAGCTAACCTCTTCTGTACAATATGTAAGTTCAACCGGAATAAAACATCCCGGAAAGTACACATGTTTTAAAAATACAGTAAAAGAGGATGACACCTGGGACAGCTCTGTTTTTGGATCACTAGATTTTAATCTTGAGCACCGTCCTAGTTTGCCTACTGTCCAAACTGTTTTTAGAAGTTTAATGTTATTCCCTTTTCTGCGAAACTCCAAGAACTTTTATATTTGACTGGCAAATTTCATTTTCTTTTAATTTGTTTTCCTTTTTCTTTTTCTTTTTTTTACAGATTTCACAACTGTCCTGTGCATTTGTAATTTCTTCTTACCACAAAGTCTCCCAGAGGAAGATTTGAATTCTGATCAGAAGCAGGCAATGAAAATAACACAATAGGCCATTTTGGAAGTTCCAGTTATTTACTTTGAATGAAGACATGAAATATCTTCAGACATTTCATTCCATGTTAGAAAACTCGAGTCATGAAAATTTACGGTTTTCTTTAACAGAAAGGGAATTCTTGAAAAACAGTAAGAAAATTTTCATTTCTTTTTTCTCCTGACTCTCAAAGTTGTTAAAATTCATCAGATGTTACTGTAAATGAACTAATAGAGTGAATTAAATGCCTGTGCTTGCTGCAAACATTTGTTGAAAGATTTATATGCACATTGAGAAAAAAAAAAAAAAAAAAACTAAAGAATATTGTCTCGTTAAAGTTATTTGTTGAGTGATCTGCACTAAGTAAATTTCATCAGTTGTCAGTCTTCCCCTATGGATGTGAAAACGTGCGACATTGACACTTCTCAAGTAATATTTTCCCAGCTTCCTCTTTCAAAAGTTGATTCTTGTCCTGATACAGGCGAGGAAACTTTCAAGTGCAATGTATGTCAGAAGAACTTTTCTACTCAGTTAACCTTACAGAAGCATGCTTGTACCCGTACAGGTGAAAAACCTTATAAATGTGACATATGTCAGCAAGGATTCTCTCAGAAGGTACACTTGAATAGACATCTTCTTACACATACAGGAGAAAAACCTTATGTGTGTGACATATGTCAGAAAGGATTCTCTCAGAAGGTACAGTTAAATAAACATCTTCTGACCCACACAGGGGAAAAACCTTATATGTGTGATGTATGTCAAAAAGGATTCTCTCTTAAGGAAAACCTCAATAGACATCTTCGTACTCACACAGGAGAAAAACCTTATGTGTGTGACATATGTCAGAAAGGATTCTCTCAGAAGATACACTTGAATAGACATCTTCATACACATACAGGAGAAAAACCTTATGTGTGTGAGATATGTCAGAAAGGATTCTCTCAAAAGCAAGAATGCAATATACATGTTCGTGCACATACAGGAGAAAAACCTTATGTGTGTGACATTTGTCAGAAAGGATTCTCTCAGAAGATACACTTGAATAGGCATCTTCATACACATACAGGAGAAAAACCTTATGTGTGTGACATATGTCAGAAAGGATTCTCTCAGAAGGTACAGTTAAATAAACATCTTCTGACCCACACAGGGGAAAAACCTTATGTGTGTGACATTTGTCACAAAGGATTCTCTCAAAAGCAAGACTGTAATAGACATCTTCGTACTCACACAGGTGAAAAACCTTATGTCTGTCACATATGTCTGAAGGGTTTTTCTGAGAGTGGAAAATTAATTATACATCTCCGTACTCACACAGGTGTAAAACCTTATGTGTGTGACATATGTAATAAAGCCTTTTCTGACAGGAGGAACTTAAAAAGACATCTTCACATCCACAGAGAGAAACGTTATACGTATGGCATGTTAGAATGAATCTTTCGTGAAAAACAATTGAATGCACATCTTCATACACATACAGGCGTGAAAAGTTTCGTGTTGCCTATGTAACAAAGCTCTTTTTCCGTAGGAAAATGTAACACATCTTTCTACCCATCCGGTAGAGAAATGTTATATATGTGACCTGTGTCAGAAGGAACTCTTTAAAAGAGAGTGCATCAATTCACATCTCTGTACGTACGCAGTAAGCAAACCATCATGCGTAAAACATGTAATAAAGTTTTTCATTGCTGCGAGAAAGGAAACTTGATTCCATATTTTTACACACACTGTAGAGGACACGTGTGAAATATGTAAAAGAGTTTCTTTTTATTCAAAACTGGAAGTTCGGGTGCAGGGAAAAAACTTAACTGTGTGATATCAGAAGCTATGCATAGAAAGTTCTGTCAGGGGTTGGTGTGGTGAAAATTGAATATACATTTTGATACAAATATCGTTGAGGAACCTTGAGTGTAGGATTGTTGATTTGTATTTTTTTTAATTGATTTATTTGATTAAAATCAGATTTCTTGATTTAAATCATGATTTATTTGATTTTAATCAGTTTTTAAAAACCGTATATATGTACATACATATTTATGTAACATTTATATGTTAGACAATAAAACAGTCATTATACAAAATACCAGTCATTTAGATGTTCTTTTTTTAAAATAAATTAAAAAACATTTGTGAACCAAATATGAAAATAAAATGCTTTTGAAATATTTGACAATTTTATTTAGGAAAATGAACAATATGATGAAAAATAAATTTATTAACTGTAGATATATTCTTAGGACATTTGAGAATTTTAAACTCAGCTGTTCAAATTGCTTCATAGCAAACACAAGTTTTAAGGTTTCTCTACTCTTAATTTGTTACATAATTTTGAAATGTTGAAAAAATTCTCTTGATTTTCGGCAGTTTATAATTTAGCTATAGTTAACATATGTGCAGTGTGTCCCAAAAAGTTGGTAGCATGTTTTAACTCCTTATCGATAAGAGAAAAGTGGGCAATGTAAATGGAGAAAAATGTTTAAAATATGGTAGGTAAAGAGATTACATAAAAGAAAAATTCCTCTTGTTAATTTTCAAAAAGTTATATATATAAAGTTTGTATACAATCCTTTAACAAAAGAATTCCTTATTAGTAAAATGTGCCCATACACCAATAAGGTGTCACGAAAAATTTGAGCCTTTCATCATAAAGCATCTCAGATATCTTCCAACAAAGATGATCTGGTGTTATGCATAAATTTGAATGTAAACGTATATTACTATGCAAAAAAAAATTTTGTTTATTAATTTCTATTGAACCCCTAAAACACGACCTTCCAACATGATTTTTTTCCTTCCAGAGCCCTTAAAAAGTGGTTTAAATCAGCATATGTTTCTCTTTATATCTTTGACACTTTAGAATGTAATTCTCAAACTTTGTTCATCGCCTCATTAACATGTGGGCATCACTTCAGTGTAGCTCATTTCACTAATTGGAAACAGCGTTCATACTACTTCGTGTATTAAATAGAAAATGTTTGAATTGGCCCGTGCAACATCTGACTCCAGTGTCTCCTTTATTATTTTTCAAAATATACATTTACGACTATTTTTAAATCACTAATTTTAACCTTTCCTTTTACTTTTAATCATGCCTGAACCAAATACAGAAGTTTGTCATCAGAACTCTGAATTGTACCTTCTCTCAAAACTTGTGACGATTCACATCTCTAGCTCACTCTATAGACATTGGCAGGAAAGTAGAGAGGAATTTTGGCATAGTTTGAAAAATGTCACCTGAAAATCATGCCAGCACTACATTCTTTTTTTTAGAACATCTTTTTATACCAGTCACATTGCAAGAAATTGTGAGAGGGTCATTATTGACATCCAATTAACAAAAATCTCAATTTCAGGAGGACCCTAAGCCCCTATATGTTTCTGTCTGATACATCATACGTAATTTGGTGATCTCCCCATAAAAATTTTAAAATAAGATGAAAAAAATAAGTACATATTATATCCAGAGTAAAACTTTGGAACATTACTTCTAATAGTTAAAGAGCTTTTAAATGCACAACACCACTTGTCTTTGTCACTGTTCTAAATTATTACTTTCTTTCTCATATTTTAAAATTTTGTTTAAAGATTAACTTTTAAAATCACATTTCAGCTTTATTGATTAAAATAATTTTTTTCTTTCAGCATTTGATATAAATAGATTTAAATCTGTTGATTTGAATCGTGATTTAAATCATACAACCCTTCTTAAGTGTTTGACATGTATGTAAGAAGGTATTCTCTATAAAAGAAATGTGGAATAGACATCAGATTTTAAATATCCATGTAATTATGGCAATCCAGGCACAGTCATGTGTACAGGCCCAGCGAGAGGAGGGCTGAAAGGCTCATTCAGCTGATGTGATTTGGCCTACTTGTTTCGCACCATGTCTTGTAGTAACTTTAGGATGGTCTGTTACTGTACTTTAACCCTTTGAGGCGCAACCTTTTCCCAATGCTGAAAAAAGGGCAGCCGTTGCCCTCGCTCGACTTAACAACCGGCAAGAGGACGGTCGATCGAAATGTTCATTGCTTGCCACAGATCTAGAGACCCTTTTTTGGCGACAGCTGGCTGTGCGACACAGCCAGCTGCATCAAAAAAAGGGTCTCTAGATCTAGGCGCGCGATGAACGTTTCGATCGTCCGCCCTCTTGCCAGTCGTTAAGTCGAGTGATGGCAACGGCTGCCCTTTTTTCAGCATGGGGCCATCTATCCAGCTGTTCTCGCATTCTTCCATTATTCAGCAGATGTCAGTGCTGTTAAAAATAATCATGACCATTTTTTTTATGGGAAATGTTGTGCTAAAAAGTAAAGGATTCTCGTGGAGCTCTGTCACCCGCAACAATTTTTATAGAAATAAAATCTATTCTTCGTGACTGGCAACAGTCAAAACATCAGAGCTTGGTGTTCCCAGAGTGGGAACACTGTGCGTTAAAGGGTTAACCCTGTTTCGTCACAATTGTAAATATCATATAGATGATTTGAACCTATACTTGAAGTTCTTTAATTTTCTTGAAAACAAAGTTAACATTATTCTTCGTAAAACTGCTTGTTCCTGACTGACTTGTAACCTCGAGAGTACGGTGAATCTTAGTGTCTTGCCATAAACTCAGACATTCTTCTCCTCCAGTCTTCTTTTCGTGACCTAATGAAGGTACTACTCTCTCGAAGAAGGGAGCATAATTGTAAGCCAAATTAATAGGCTTGAAAAGCCGTAGCACATTTGACATGACATTTTCAAGTAAACATATTTTTTTACTCTCATCATTAGAAAATATTTTCCTTTTTCCTCAATTAAAAGCTGGTACACATGTGCTACATCAGAGCGTGCCCCCTCCCCCTTAAGTATACACTTTGACATGTTGAAAGATTTAGCAACTGCTCTCACTGGCACATTCTTTGTGAAAACTTCAGAAACAGCTTCCTCAATAGATGCAAGTGGATTCTGTTAGTTTTTAATTTTCCAGTTACGTGGCATTTTGCGAAAAGAGTAACGTACATAACCTAAAGGAACTGCAAGTTAGGCTCTTGTAATAAGGCCGTTTGTTTAATCCAGGGGAGAGCTATTAAAATTTTATTAAAACGTTTCATCATTCAAAAAGGTATGGCATTTTTATATGAACCGATTAAGTGGTCACACATGACTAATACTCGCAAATGTTGGCCGCCACTTGCTGAACGGCAGTTGAAAAATCTTTGCACACACATAAAAATTTACATGCACTAGTCGGAAATTTTTGAGACTACTGCCATAAATGAAAGAGAAAAGAAAATTATGCTTGATCACATTTGTTAAACATTTTATCGTACAATTTCAGAATTATTGCACATTAAATAAATTTATGATGCTAAAGTTTTATTGTAATTTATTATCTACACTACATCCTTCTTTTTAATCCTTTCAACGACAACCGCTTTCATCAAATCCTCGAGTTTCTGTTGATACGTTTAATGAAAAACAATTTTTCCGACATTAATTTTATGAAGAACTGATGAATTTCTATCGGACAAGCCAGAGGATTCTAAAATAATCTTTCCTTGCTTTAGTATTTAACAAAAAAGTATATGAATTATGAAACAAAGATAAATTTTTGAGTAATACGTATGCATTTTTGCAAGTGACTGTGAAAACGCTAAACTTAGGTGGAGTGGCCCATATTTTTGTGGCTGGGACGACCCATATGTTTAAGGGTTAAGGTAGGGGTGGCCAACCTTTTGCACATTATGCACCAATTTTTCTCACGGGGGGAGTTGAGAGTTACGAATGAAGTGCCTTTTTTACTTCCTTTCGTTCAAGGGTAGAGTTGGAAAACACGAATATGGCATTAGTTTAGGGTAGGAAAACAGGGTTCCTACAGACAGGGAAATGGGGAAAAATAGTCAGGGAAAATAAAAGGAAGATGAAGAAAGGTCAGGGAAGAGAAATCAGATTGAATGTTGAAATTCTACTTAATTGTTATAGTTAGACTTAAAATTAACTCTTTATCTTTTCTGTCAAGATCGCTCGTGCAAAGTAATCTACATTTCCCTTCGCAATCTTTGTCTACTTACCAACCCTATCATCCCCCATGCATTCTGTACACACACCAGTCTGTGTTTCAAAATGTTTTGTAAGGGCACTTGATATTTGGGATAATATTAAAATGTTTATAGGAGAAGCAAAGCTTCCCAACAATGCAGTAGTTTCAACTGTTAAGAATCCTGTCAGTTATCCATTTATGAAATGCAAATTTGCTCTTTGTAAAATGGTATCAAATGCATGTGACCCATTTCTCTGCCTTTACTAAACATCAAATCCTATGCATTGTTTTTTATTTGAAGATCTGCATTATTTGATTCGGGCCTTGACGACATTTTTGTATGTGAAGAAATTCTTAAGAGTGCAACAACAACATCAAAATTAATTGCTATAGACCAATCAGACTCAAAAAATCTTGTCACATCAGAAAACGTTAATACAGTCGACTCCCAAAAATCCACCGACCAGAAATCCGCATGCGTACGCAAACATAAACAGTGAAATTCGCAGTTAATTAAGATAGAAATTTAACAGCGAATATGACGTCGTTCGTCAGCACGGTGAATTATTTTTATGTTAGCGGATTTCCGATTTTCTATAAGTGATTTTGTGGTATTATGTTTCAAAAGCCACATTAGTAAATGCCTGGCACATTTTATGGCAATCTCATTGACACAGAAAGTGATGACTTTGAGTGGAGCGGATTTAGGAATAATTTGGATAAGGACAAGGCAAACGAGTTACTCCTGTATGCCCAGAGCAAATGTGGGGGAACATATATGGATGAAGAAGAGAACATTGTTGACTGGATGCTCAATCAGGATGAACCTGTTGAATTTCAAATGACAGACGATTAAATTGTACAAAGTGTGATAAAGCCAACAACAGAAGATTCTGAAACAGTAACTGAATTTTTTTTTTTTTTTTTTTATGAATGATTATTATTGGGTATTTAAAATTTCTCGAACAACAAAAATGTATCACTCACCAGGAAATTATGGTTATGTATAATATTCAAAAGAAGCTCAGATTAGAGCATCCTAAAGTGTTACAGCAAACTACACTAACAAAGATGTTTGCAAATAAATAATTTTAACATAATAAATAATTTTGGTATAGTAATGAATAATTTCATTTGTTTTCATCATATATTAAATTTGCTTACTCTTAAGTGTTGTTTTATGAAAGTTAAATTCTTATGGTAAAAATACTGTTTTAAATTTATACCCTGAAATCTCCAAAATCCTGAAATCCGCACAAACCCTCCCCCGAGCTGTGCGGATTTCTGTGAGTGCACTGTATTAGTTTTACAGCTCTACCACTCTTAAATTCCCGTTAAAGCACTTGAAAAAACAAATTTCTTCAAGAATTTCGGGAGTTTTTGGTGGGAATGATATCAAAAGTGATGGAGAGATGACACTTGTAACATAAAATTATTCAGGGATCATCCATACTTGATCCAGTTGTAATGAGTCATACACTTACTTAGGCCAAACCAGGTTTGATATGTTGTTAGAAATTTCACACACCAGCGAACAAATGGATGACACCTTAGCAGAGAAGCAAAAAACAACAGTATTCCTCTCTGTGTTCTTCAGCAAGAATGAATTGAAAGAAGAGTTCAAAATTTAATTTCTTCTGCTCTTGAAAAGCAAGATGTTGATGGATTTTATGCAAGTTTTCTCGCAAATAATTTAAAATATAAGGAACTATGACAAGTAATGAAAATATGCTTCATTTTGTCCAAGGCAAAGCTACTGTCGAAAGTGGTTTTTCAATTAATGTATCTTTATTATTCAGAAACATGCATAAAAAAAGGAATTATAAATCAAATGCATGTCCACGATGCCATCATCTACCAGACAGGAGAACGTGTAAATATTTGGGGGGGGGGGGAAAGGATAACTAATGTCCGAGGAGCTCATCGAAGATATCGAAAGCATTTAGACAGTATTTGTAAGTCAAAGCAAGATGAAAAAACAAAAAGCTAAAAAACAAGGAAATTAGAGTTTGAAGTGATAGAGCTGGAGCAGAAGAAGCAAATTTAAAATTATTTAATCAAGTTTGTTGTTTTACCAGTTTTTGTACTAAACTTATGTGAAGATTTTAAAATGTTATATTTTAAGGAAAGGTGTAATTTATGTTTGATGACTGCTGCATAATTGCCAAATCACCGAAACAAGGAAATGAACAGAATTTCTTTGATTTACCATATATTTTTAAAAGTATTTCTTGAAATCTAAACTTTATGTATTTTTATATCATTCAGTTTAATTCAAAACTTCTTCTTTTTTTTTTTTTGTTGTTGTCTATTACACAATTTAAAAGTAAGTCCATCTTTGTTTCATAAAATTATTTCTTATGTTTTTAAAGATGTTGCTGCAAAAGTGTATTTCTCTATATGATCTCAAAATACTTTTATTTTGATAAGTTGTAGAAATTATTTTATCTTATTTTCTAAATTTAGAAATAATTTAAAAATGTGTAATGTGTCTTATATCAACATATCTTATCTAATTGAAACAGGCTTAATCTGTAAATTATTATATGGCATACTTTTTGTAATGTTGCCAAAAAAAAATTTTAAAAATATTTATCATCTGGTGTTTAAAGAAAGAAGAAAAAAAGGGTAAAATGTATAAGTTTTAAAATAAACAAAGTAACACTGAAAATAAGTGGAACATTCAGTTCACAAAAAGCATGCGAGATAATTAGGGGAAAACGTCATAGAAATCAGAGAAACAAGCTTTGAAATCTGTAGAAACCCTGGAAAAGAAATAACACATCAAGATGAAATTGTTCTGAAAAAGGATTCTCGAATTAATTTTTTGGATATTTGGAAAGGAATCAAAGAATATTCGATTATACTTGGCAACTTTTATGCTTTCGATGTAAAACTTCCCCTTTTCTAACTTGTTTTACGATTTTACGCAAAATGCCCAATTTTTTTATGCTTTTTAATGAAATTTTGAAGGTTTTCACAATAAAATCATGTCACATATTTTCTTACAAAGAATAATCTGTTAAAATTTATCATTCTTGAATTTCCTGTGTTTTGATTATTCTAAGATTAACGGAGTTTCCGTTTCCCCTTTACAGTTCGACTTATTCTGCAGTTCAGTAGGAAAAATTTCGTTGAGTATGCTCCAGCATCTTATTTTCAATCCTTTTTCAGAGCAAATATTTTTCCTTTAGTATATTTTTATTTGAATCTCCAATAAAAGTAAAAATTTGTTATTAATTCAACTTTAAATAATTTTTTAATGCTTTTTAAATTTAAAATGGAACAGAAAAATTTCATTGAAAGGGGGGAGGGTCGAATATGAATAAAAATTATACAAAATAATAATGAAAAGGAGACAGAAAATAGTTTGATTAGGAAAAAATGCTTATGAAAGCAACTAAAGAATATAAACTCAAAATGTTTATACTTTTATAAAAAAAAATCTGATTTCGACACCACATGACTTCCTTGTACGTCTATTAAATCATAAATGATTTCGATGCACTTCATCAAAACTTATTTTGTTTGAAAGAGATACAGTACTGCAGTAATTTTACAATGTTGTCTTACGTGTACCAACACTTCTTTATTTTCTCTTACCTTATTTATTTAAAATTATATGAATTGCGTGATTGGTATGAATGTTTTTTTTAAATGAAAGTTATTAAATTAAACTTTATTCTTTGTAGAAATATACCTTAAGTGAGAGTTAAGTGTGCATGTTATGTAATATATTTTTAATATTGCATTCTCTTTAAATTATGTAAATTGTTCAAATTCCAAAGAGTTCTCATGAGTGTATTTGATGAAGCATTAAAAATGCTATTTGAATGCTGTGTTGTAAAAGTTATTAAAAGTGTCTTTTGAGTACCATTTTGCAAAAACAATTAGACATGATGTTCGCGTTGTTTGGCAAAAATCGTGGAAAATGTCGTTGGCACGCTATTTCACACCTTGGGAATTTCAGAAGTTGGCGAGTATGCATGTGTAATATATTTTCAGGGTGTGCCAAAAAGGATTACCTGTTTTTAAAAAATAATGAAGAATAGTATTCTTAAAAAAATTGCTGGAAACAAATGTGTAATGTCGGGAATTGTTTGGAACACTTATGTTAGTACAAAATCCTACCAAAAGGTAGTACTGCATTTAGCAGCAGGTGTTTGCAATTACATGACAGTATTTTGAAAATGCCCCCCTTCATCACAATTTAATGCTGGAGATTGAATGACATTAGCACACACTTCTGCAATTTCTCTTCTAGAATGGCTATAATCTGGCCAATGGCCACCATGGTAAACGGCTGAAGTGTGACGGTTCCGCGTTCAGGCCCAACGTGCTGCTGTGCATCAAAAGGGCTAGAGTTGTGGGTGGTTTTCTCCAGATGTAATGTGAATGCCCACCCCGTAATTTTCCCGCCAAGGCGTCCCCTCCCATAGGCAGATGCTCCTCGTGTAGGCTTGCCATAATACTCCAACAAACCAACTCCTGATAGATTGATCACTGCAACTTTGTTAGCAAGGTAGGATTTTGGCAGTAACAACATCCTTCAAATGGGCTCCAAGGAAAAAATAAATCACGTAGAGTTAAATCCAGTGAGTAAGATGGTCAATTCATATTGACAGTTGCATACAAGTAATCAAACCAATAGCGCAGTTGTCAAAGCACCGAGCGATGTTTCAGTGCCATCTATAGATAACATTTTGTACTAACATAATAAAGTAATCCAAAAAGAGTTCCGGACATCAGACATTCGTCCACTGAAAGAATATTAATTTTTTTCATTCAGTTTTAAAAACAGATACTCCTTTTTGAATCACTCTGTATATACTGTTAATTTCTTTTCTCTCTCCTCCCAATCTCTTTGACCTTCGAAAAAACACTCAATATACTGATGTTAAAATGAATAAAAACTCTGTGAAAACACATAAAATGATACTTATGTGAAGATACGATCGTTTCGACCGAAACTTTCTTCAGTCTTCATCAGTCATAGCACTTTGTCTCACTAAACAGTGTGAACTGTTGTGGGTTTGAACTTGTTGAGGTAAAATCATCGCAAAAAGGTTAAGATGCAGTTGGATTAAAACTTAACAATTTATTTTAACATTTTATACACACATACAAACAGCTAGTGAGCGGTTCAGTGACAGACTGACTGTTTGGGGGTCTGGAATACCTTGGAGGTAAGTTGTTGCCAAAATCTAGATGTTAAAAACCATTGCTGCCAAAACGTGAACTAGGAATATTTTTTAGATAAAGGTAATTTTCTTAATTGCTTGCTACGGTCAGGCAGCATCATCTGTTGTTAGTATTGAGAAATAATTGAGTATTATTCCAATCTAATTGTATAATCACAAACTTTATTATCTTACTGTCTTCTGTTACTGTGTGGTATTCTTACTGTTTTCTTCTTCTGGATGACAAATTGCTTTGTGTTTACTTTCTAGCCTGTGCGAACGCCTAAGCTCCTTTTGTGATACCCAAAACAGGGATCGATGCAGACAAAAATTGGCACCGTTTTGCAGCCTTCACAAAACTACAATCGATTAAAACGGCCCTTTATTGGCATTTTACCCTAATTTTTAGTCTGTTTTGTCAATTATTTATAAAAGAAAAAGTGACCTTAATTTAAAATTGGTATGAAAATTTGCAAAAATAAATGTTGAAATTCACAAAAATAAGGGAATCCTGAAAAAAATTCCTAGATCGACCCCTGCAAAATGATCATAGTATACCTTTTTATGTGTGCGTTATTTGAAAAATTCTTAGCCAATTTTAAGTTAAAATTGTATTCAGTCTTAACCACTAGCTGTTATTTTTCATTTTCAATGAACAAGATTCTACTCCTTGGTTTCTTTTAATAGCCCTTCAAAATTGGGATATTCAGTTATGCTACACCCCATGTTATTTTTATGAAAACTTCCTTTTCTTATAATAATTTTGAATAACTTATTTATTTTCTTACAGATTTTACAACTCTTCTGTGCACCTATAATTCCACTTTGCTGTGAAACATTTTACATTCAATGTTGTTGGATGTTTGAAATATAGCAGGATTTGAATACGGATGAGAAGTGGATAGTTAAAAACACATGATATGTTCACTTTGGAAGTCCCAGGGAAAAGAAACCTGAAAGTACATCCTCGTACTCACACAGGCGAAAAAACTTATGTGTGTGACTCATGTAAGAAAGCTTTTTCTGAAAAAGGAACATTAAATGCACATCTTCGTACCCACACAGGAAATAAACGGTATGTGTGTGACATATGTCAGAAAAGATTCTCTCAAAAGGGCCACTTGAATGTACATCTTCGTACCCACACAGGAGAAAAACCTTATGTGTGTGACATATGTCAGAAAGGATTCTCTCAAAAAGAAAACTTAAATAAACATCTTCTGACCCACACAGGGGAAAAACCTTATGTGTGTGACATATGTCAGAAAGGATTCTCTCAAAAGGTACACTTAAATGCACATCTTTTTACACACACAGGGGAAAAACCTTATGTGTGTGACATATGTCAAAAAGGATTCTCTCTCAAGGAAAGTACTGCAATATTCATATTCGTACTCACACAGGTGAAAAACCTTATGTGTGTACCATATGTACCAAAAGATTCTCTCAGAAGGCACACTTGAATATACATCTTCGTACCCACACAGAGAAAAACCTTATGTGTGTGACATATGTCAGAAAGGATTCTCTCGTAGGGAAGTCTGCGATATACATATTCGTACTCATACAGGTGAAAAACCTTATGTGTGTGCCATATGTACCAAAAGATTCTCTCAGAAGGTACACTTGAATGTACATCTTCGTACCCACACAGGAGAAAAACCTCATGAGTGTGACATTTGCCAGAAAGGATTTTCTCGTAAGGAAAACTGCGATAGACATCTTCGTACTCACACAGGAGAAAAACCTTATGTGTGTGACATATGTCAGAAAGGATTTTCTCGTAGGGAAGTCTGCGATAGGCATTTTCGTACTCACACAGGAGAAAAACCTTGTGTGTGATTCTCTAACGCAACTTGAATAGCATCTTCGTACCCACACAAAAGAGAAACTTCATGTGTGTGACATTTGTCAGAAAGGATTCTCTACTAAGGAAAACTGCAATAGACATTTTCTTACTCACACTGAGGAAAAGCCTTTTGTTTGTAGCGTGTAAGAAAGGATTCTTTCATAAATGTCACTTGAATTCACATCTTCATACCTACAGCTACACAGGGGGAAAACCTTGCGTGTCTGACATATATACGAAAAGATTCTCTCAGAAGGTACACTTTAATAACACATCTTCATACCCACACAGGCGAAAACGTTAGGCGTGCAACATATGTAATATTTTTTTTATAAAAAAGACATTAACTGAGATCTTTATGTTCATGAAAGAAAGAGACTTCATGTATGTGTCACCAGGCCCATAGACAAGAGTGTGCGTTTGGGACAGTGCGCCTTTTAAAAAATATTTGCCCTCTTTGAAATTTTCCTTTCTCGAAATTTGCAGAATAGATAGAATGGTGGTTGGAAAATATATAGAAAAGTTTAACTAAAAATTAAAATACATTTTAGTTTTTTAATCCTTTACCATCACTTAAGTATCTAGCTACACTATACCTGTCGCACATATATCGTTGCCTCTACATAAATCAGCATTTACAATGGAAAAGAGGCTGTGGAAAAAAAATGCCCAAAATTTTGGCCCAGAGTCTGAAGCGACATATTTAAACAGAAAAACCTTACGACAGAAATGTTCTGTAAATGGATAAATGATCGCAGAGAAGTGAACATCAGTTATGTTTGGATTCAGAAGCGATAGCTCTGAGCAACACTCTTGTCCTTTTGAAATATTTTGCCAGAGTCACTGATTGTTAATTAAATTAAAAATGGAACTCAATTAAAAAACCATTAAATAAATAAAATGGCCAATTTGTAATACTTAAGCTTTTTTTTTGGGGGGGGGGGGGTTGAATGGGTTGGAAAAGAAGAAAGCAATTTCGAATGCATAGCCATCCTGGGGACACTGCCCCTCTCCCCCTAATAAAGTCGCCTTGGTACGGGGCTGTGTGTCATGTGTAACAAAACTTTCTCTAACGAAGGAATGTTGAATCAACATTTTTGTGCCTCCCATCACACTGTAGAGAACACGTGTATAAAATATGCATTAAAATAATTTTTTTTGTTTATGCATTATACACTATATTTCTACCAAAACTGTAACTATTATATTGTTGTTCAATAATGCCATAGTTATTATCCTGATGGAATATTGGATCATTCGGTCTCTTTTTTGCTCTTTCTATGCAGATCTGCGGCGTACGTGACCTCTGAAAAAAAATGTGTGAGAATTTTAGCCCAATTATCAATTTTAAATTTCTCAAAAATGTATTAGTTTTTTGTTAGAAACACTCACACATCCAAAGAATTGACAAGTTGTAATGCGATGCACGATTCAAATTTTATGAAGAAAATGACGTTATCATGAAACTGACCACGGGAATCATGACTTCCACTTGAATACTGCTTTGGAGCTGCTTAGTTTTTAGATACTATACATTGAATATTCCGTTTTAAATAGTTAAAAACTCTAACAGTTATGCTTGTGCAAAATTGGGATAGTTTGATCTAAAATGCCATTCGGTCATTTTGCAGCTGCTCTTGGACATTTATGTTGACAGGATATTGTTTTTCGTCTGTCTTCGTCGAAAAGAATGAAAAATGTGGAAAATTTGCATTTAAATTTATTTCACAAACGTGTGAATAATATTGGTGTTGGACAAATCTGTCCACATATTTCAAATTAAAAAAAAACACCTTAATTGTACAGCAGCTTAATTTTACAGCATATATGTATACATTCAGTGTAACACTTGTCTTATCTTTAAAAATCTGTAACGTGTATAATTTTTTGTATCATTAAAGTACAATTTTGCAAGTTTCAGCTGGTTATTTTTTAAAGGTCAAAGCAATTACGGATACGAAAGGTTAAGTTTGCATCTTTTTCACTGTTGTCAACTTTTATAAACATGAAAAATAATTTCTTCTTATCCTCATTTTTTATTACTTCCTTGTACGTAGTATAAGGAAGTAATGTGATCCCGAAAAATTTTGGGGGCCAAATTTCGACAAAAAAACCGATTTTGACTACCTCTAAATTTAATTAAAAAATTTTTTTCGATGTATCTCATCGTAGGCTAGCATGCACGATCCTATTAACGCGTCTGCAACTCATTTTGACCAGCGGCGAGTCTACTGTGGCCAGTTTTTCCATGCCGTCAGTACGTACGTACGTATGTATGTAACTCGCATATCTCAAAAAATATGGGTCGTAGAATGTTGAGATTTGATATTTAGGATTGTTCTATGATCTAGTTGTGCACCTCCCCTTTTGGTGGCAATCGAATAGATAGTTTATGCACAGGACCGCCCAAAAGATTCGAAATACATTACGCTCTATGGGCCGAAATTCATTAAACTCGCCTAACTCAAAAACTATTAGGCGTAGAATGTCGAAACTTCATATTTTGGATAGTTGTAACATCTAGTAGTGCACCTCCCCTTTTGGTTCCATTCGACTGGATAGTTTATCTACAGGACTGCCCAAAACATTCGAAATACATTACGCTCAGTGGGCCGAAATTCATTAAACTCGCATATCTCAAAAACTGTTAGGCGTACAATGTTTGAAACTTGATATTTAGGATTGTTGTAACATCTAGTTGTGTACCTCCCCTTTCGGTTCCGTTCGACTGAATAGTTTATCTACAGGACCGCCCAAAAGATTCGAAATACATTACGCTCTAAGGGCCGAAATTCATCAAAGCGTTTTTTAGAGGTATTGGGCTATTTCAAACGACTCAGAAGTGATATAAGCTCTAAAGAGTTAGAAACTGAATTTCTCCATTAGAAAACGTGTCTTTATCATTTATAGTTCTGCTACAGGAACACTCAAACGATTTCCAATACATTACGGTCAATGGCAATTTTAGGGGCATTCATCCATTTCAAGCACAATACCGTCCTACCACATAAGTTAGGTAATGGTCCGACCACGGTCACGTGCCTCCATCAAGAACTATGCCAAAAGTCGCCAAGCTTGGCGACTTTTGGTGTACGTGTGTACATATTTAACTTTCAAATCTCAAAAACTATTATGAAATTTCATATATAAGAATGTTGTAACATTTAGTTGTGCATCTCGATTTTTGCTTCCAATCTACTGGAGAGTTTATTTACAGGACCACCGGAAAGAATTTCAGTACTTTAATGTCTATGGACATCTTCAATATAATACTACTGTAGATAGTCATTGTTTGGTACATGCCCAAAATCTCGCCGTCTGTCCTCGACCTTGGCGAGTTTTGGCGAAATATCGCCAAATTTGGCGATAGTCAGTCATTGGGTCCATGCCCAAAGTATCGCCATTTGTCATCGTTCTTGGCGAGTTTTGGTGAAATATCGCCAAATTTGGCGATAATCTGTCATTGTTTGGTTCATGCTTAAAATCTCGCCAAATGTCGTCGACATTGACGAGTTTCGCCGAAATATCGCCAAATTTGGCGCCAAAAGTTATTTCGTATGTTGTATAACTCTAAAACTAACCCGTAGATTTTTTAACTTTTGTATTTAGAACTATTGTAATATCTAACTGTTTTCACTATCTTTTTTGACAGCAATCGACTGAGAATTTATTTACAGGATGAGCCAAATGACTTTGAATACATTGAGGTGTATGGATGATTCAATTCATTGAAAGTCTGTGGTCAATGACTAACAGACACTTTGGCTATCCCCAAAATCTCGCTGACTATCTCAAGTTTGTCGGCTTTTGGTGAAATATCGCCAAATAAAGTGTCAGAAGGAAATCTTTCAAATTGAACTCAGCTTGGCGATATCGAAATATTTGGCTGGAAATCGCTAAACCTTACTATTATTGATATTTTATCTCTTTCAAACAAATAAATTTAGAGGAAGTGCGTCGAAAATATTTTTGATCTAATGGACGTGCAAGGAAGTCATGTGTTGGACACATCAGATTTTTTAGATCAGCAAGCATTCAAACTGCAGGCCTCTCAATGGGTCCCCCTTTTTTTTAAATTCCTACCTCTATAAATAATAGAGTAAAATGTTCTGCTTCTTCAACAGTTGTGAAATGTTCTTTTAGATGTTAAGGTTTCGTCTATCAAACCATTAAAATACTAGGCTGTGTAAATAAAACTTTGATGAAGGTAGGAATTTAAAAAAAGAGGACCCATTGAGAGGCCTGAAACTGCAATAATTTGTCAAAAGCCTTTTTTTTAAAAATTATATTGGGTTGGAGGGAAAGTTCTGTCGTATTTTAAATAGGCAAGTGATTTTTCTTGTAAATAAAAAAAAAATCTGGCTAGTGAGTCGATCAGATTTTTTTTTACTTCCTTGTACGTAGTATAAGGAAGTAATGTGATCCCGAAAAATTTTGGGGGCCAAATTTCGACAAAAAAACCGATTTTGACTACCTCAAATTTTAATTTTAAAATTTTTTTCGATGCATCTCATCGTAGGCTAGCATGCACGATCATATTAACGCGTCTGCAACTCATTTTGACCAGCGGCGAGTCTACTGTGGCCAGTTTTTCCATGCCGTCTGTACGTACGTACGTATGTATGTAACTCGCATATCTCAAAAACTATTGGCCGTAGAATGTTGAGATTTGATATTTAGGATTGTTCTATGATCTAGTTGTGCACCTCCCCTTTTGGTGGCAATCGAATGGATAGTTTATGTACAGGACCGCCCAAAAGATTCGAAATACATTGCGCTCTATGGGCCGAAATTCATTAAACTCGCCTAACTCAAAAGCTATTAGGCGTAGAATGTCGAAACTTCATATTTTGGATAGTTGTAACATCTAGTTGTGCACCTCCCCTTTTGGTTCCATTCGAAGGGATAGTTTATCTACAGGACTGCCCAAAAGATTCGAAATACATTACGCTCAATGGGCCGAAACTCAGTAAACTCGCATATCTCAAAAACTATTAGGCGTAGAATGTTGAAACTTTATATTTAGGATTGTTGTAACATCTAGTTGTGCACCTCCCCTTTCGATTCCATTCGACTGGATAGTTTATCTACAGAACCGCCCAAAAGATTCGAAATACATTACGCTCTATGGGCCGAAATTCATCAAAGCGTTTTTTAGAGGTATTGGGCTATTTCAAACGACTCAGAAGTGATGTATGCTGTAAAGAGTTAGAAAATGAATTTCTCCATTAAAAAAAGTGTCTTTATCATTTATAGTTCTGCTACAGGAACACTCAAAAGATTTCCAATACATTACGGTCAATGGCAATTTTAGGGGCATTCATCCATTTCAAGCACAATACCGTCCTACCACATAAGTTAGGTGATGGTCCGACCACGGTCACGTGCCTCCCTCAAGAACTATGCCAAAAGTCGCCAAGCTTGGCGACTTTTGGTGTACGTGTGTGCATATTTAACTCTCAAATCTCAAAAACTATTATGAAATTTCATATGTAAGAATGTTGTAACATCTAGTTGTGCATCTCGATTTTTGGTTCCAATCTACTGGAGAGTTTATTTACAGGACCACCGAAAAGAATTTTAGTACTTTAATGTCTATGGACATCTTCAATATAATACAACTGTAGACAGTCATTGTTTGGTACATGCCCAAAATCTCGCCGTCTGTCCTCGACCTTGGCGAGTTTTGGCGAAATATCGCCAAATTTGGCGATAGTCAGTCATTTGGTCCATGCCCAATGTATCGCCATTTGTCATCGTTCTTGGCGAGTTTTGGCGAAATGTCGCCAAATTTGGCGATAATCTGTCAATGTTTGGTTCATGCTTAAAATCTCGCCAAATGTCGTCGACATTAACGAGTTTCGCCGAAATATCGCCAAATTTGGCGCCAAAAATTATTTCGTATTTTATATATTTTATTTACAGGGTGAGCCAAATGACTTTAAATACATTGAGGTGTATGGATGATTCAATTCATTGAAAGTCTGTGGTCAATGACTACTTTGGCTATCCCCAAAATCTCGCAGACTATCTCAAGTTTGTCGGCTTCTGTGAAATATCGCCAAATAAAGTGTCAGAAGGAAATCTTTCAAATTGAACTCAGCTTGGCGATATCGAAATATATGGCTAGAAATCGCTAAACCTTACTATTATTGATATTTTATCTCTTTCAAACAAATAAGTTTAGAGGAAGTGCGTCGAAAATATTTTTGATCTAGTGGACGTGCAAGGAAGTCATGTGTTGGACACATCAGATTTTTTTTTCTTTTTTAGCTGCTGTATAATATAAAAGGTGGCCTTTTTTACCGTTCATCATTATACTTGTGATATTTAAAGTGAAAAACATGTCACTAGATAAAGTGCAGTGTCTGATCGTGTTAAGAATGTGTTCATCACATCTGATTAGACACAATGTGGAGCCGTTCTTGGACAGGCTGGTTACTGGAGATGAAAAGTGGATTCTTTATGAGATTATTAAGAGAGAAAAATCTTACTGCAAACCAGGAACATCATCAGGAACAGTTCCAAAACCAAGTATCCATCATCGAAAAGTACTGCTTTATTTGTGGTGGGACAGGAAAGGACCAGTGTACTACGAGTGTCTGAAACAGGGAAAAACCATCAACGCGGATCTGTACTGCAATCAGATGGATAAATTGAATGCAGCTATCAAAGCAAAAAGGCCAGCATTAGCGTCCAGAAAGGGAATAGTGTTCCACCACGATAATGCTCTCCCCGCATACTGCAATGATGACACAACAAAGACTGAATGCGTTAGGATGGGAAGTCCTTAGTCACCCACCCTATTCACCTGACATGGCACCATCTCATTATTACCTGTTCAGATCTCTGCAAAATCATCTAACGGGAAAAAAAAAAATTCAAGTCTTTTGAAAGTGTTTCTAAGGCAGTTGCTGACTATTTTAACTCCAAGGATAAGAACTTCTACAAAACAGGAATTCACGGGTTACCTGAAAGATGGCAACAGGTTGTAACAAATAACGGAGCATATATAATTGATTAATATTAAACACATATTTTTATAAATGAATTCAAATATTTTCTTTAAAATACGACAGAACTTTCCCTCCAACCCAATACATCGGCTTCTAAAATTCTGAGTTTTTCTCATGTCCCCAGAATGTCTGCATTGTTTTACTCAGTAACAATTTCCATGCTTGGCGGATGGACATCGTAGCCGTGGCAATTTAGGTTCAGACTTCTACGTGTACGTGTTTGTCTCGACCATTTATTTTTGCAGTGGTGAATATCCAGCCGTGCCATTTATTTAAAATGCCCTTTGTCCAATGTTGAGTTGTTCTTTAATTTAAAAAACCTGCAGTGGATGTGGTTCTGCCCTCAGTTTGCATTGGATTCCCGACAGATCTCTCACTTGCTGCAGTAACGTTAAAAATCAGAAATCGCCATTTTTGAGCTAATACCACGGCTAATTTTTTCTCCTCATTGCAGGAATTTTGAGTTACGATTTTTTGCTGCAGCAAATGAGCCTTATGGAAATGATATTTTCATATTTATATGACTATGGGTAGTACCATTATCACGATAACAAGTGTGACGCGTTGTAAAACTGAAGATCGTCTTCATTGTTTGACTTTCTGGAAATTGCGGGCTTGGACAGCTTGAAAATGAGTGTAGCATATTGAGTGATATCCCTTATTAGCTTAGACGCAATGTCAGTAGCTTTGGGGTGGTTATTCAGAGCACGTCGAAAGCTGAATCTAGAACAGTGGCGGCTCGTGGGATACAGCAAGTACAGCCGGGCTGCACTTGAAATCATCAGCACATACTTTAAAATAATTTATTCTACTCATTTTCCTAAATTCAGATTAGAATTATGGAATTCCTATGGTAAATTAAAAAAATCTCAAAAAAAAAAAAAAAAAAAACCCGTATTGTGGCCAGATCGCTCATTCAGAAAAAAAGCACTTTAATCTTCCCGCAATTCAATTGGGAAAATCTTTGGTTCAGCCCAGAGCGCTGATAAGAAAATGGGCAGCACTGTTGCCATGACAACGGTTACGTAAGCATTTCCTCCGGCATAGGCTATAATGGGGGTACGCAGGTAAAACTCAGCTCATTCAAGATTTTGAAAGGTCGGCAGCACTTGTGAATTCGACTTTCTGATTGGCTCGAGAAGTGAGGGAGGGAGTAAGGAGAATATTTGTTCGGCCAAATCTCGACTTTATATTGCTGAATGGATCAAGAAGGTAAGCCTGAATAGACGCTTATGAATGGACAATGACCCATCCAAGCAGTATTGTTTTTAAGTAAGCAAGAACGGGCATTGAGAGGACAGGGCGAGCGAAAAAATTCTTTAAACATAGGAAATTTTAAAGAGCTTTTAAAATGATGGATATCTGAATTAAAACAACGCCTTTTTATGAGGGCATCACTGACCGATTCGCAAGTTTAAAAGAAAGGAGGATTGATTTGACTCATAAAAAATAAGTAAGTTTTCTTTTCTTTCCTTCTCAAGTGATCGTTACAAAAGAAAATTCTAAGGAAACTTCGAATCAGACACGGATGAATGCAATTTTGAGGATAAGAGCGGCTGGTTGAAATTTATGTCCATTTTATGGAAAAGTAAAATAGGATCTCTTACATTTTTTATGTAATTTCTTTTTTTTTTTCCTCGGTGAGGGCTTAATCCGCCAGCTTTCGAATTCAATAACAAAGATTTTCCATTCCTGTCCGGAGGAGGGGAGGGGGGAGGCTCCTATGCTTCCGGCTGCACCAACAGTTTTGACCACGGGCCGCTACTGATCTAGAAAAGTTTTGCAAGCTGTGAATTGGATTATAATTTCTTTCATGTTGTATTTTACATACTTTGCGACTACGTATGTTTAAACTTTCCAGATAATAAGCAATATATTGTTACGAATTTCTTTGTCTTTCTGCCCTTTTACCGTTAAAAATAATTTAAAGTTCGTATTCTACGCTCGTCAAATAATTAAATTTTGCATTTTGGTGCATCAAAATCGACTAACTGGAACGGGATATTCAGAGTTTTGGGTTTCCCATATGTTAACATAGGGTTTTCTCGATATTTTGGTGTTAGGGCTTTGCTGAGTCCTTACTTTTGGGGACTTATTTTTGGCGGTATTTCAGAAGGGCGAGCCGAAGGATTAAGCAGAGTGTTATTTTCTGCAACAATATTTTCCCATTTAGGACTAAAAATACATTTTTAACCCTTTAGAGCCCGATTTTTTATCACATTCTCCAATTCATGGTGATGCCAGACGTTATAAATGAATTTCCGATTTTCGATGAAGAATGTATTTCTTTTTCAAAAATTTTAACAAAACAGTGAAAGATTCGCATTTTGCTTTCCTATCACTGAGTATTTTCTGGAAATCGGAATTATTATTTGAGATATTTTAAAAGGATAATAAATGAATGCTTGAATATTTGTACGACCGCCTAGAAATAAGACGCTGGGCGATAACGGGTTAATACTACCATAAGTAACCATCATGAATCCATTAGGCAGATTTACAGTAACCCCTCGTTATAAAGCGCCTCGATATATCTCGCTCTCTCTTCTGTGTCTCCCAATGTTGCTATCTGTACTCCTTACATTAGAAACGTTAATCACGTTTGAAAAATACAACCCCATCCTCACAAAAGAGATACGATTAATAAATTTTCGCTCACTGATGTTTGCTGAAAAACACGTTATGGGAGAAAAACCAAATCAAGATGACTTAGGATAGCTTCTTCAGCAGGAAAGGACATGCGTACTTGAACACAAATTAAAAAATCTGGAGTGACTCCACTCGACTTTCCGAACACTTACGATTAAGATCATGACCAAGCATTTAAACAAATTTTAATCGATGAATCATTCAAATATATATACAAAAAAGAAGCTAAATCGAATGTATCGTTTAAACGCTAGCGCACTTTCAAGAATTTTTCCCCATAGGCTATAATGTAAAAGGAATTTTTGGCGTAGCCCTGTAGAAAAACTATAAGTCCTATACACATCAAAATCGATACCGGTCTTACAATGGTTGTTTATAACATGTACACCCAATTTGAGCTCCATCGAATGTACCGTTTGAACGCTAGCGCACTTTCCAGAATTTCCCCCCATAGGCCATAATGGAAAAGAAATCTTTGTCGTAGCCCTGTAGAAAAACTATAAGTCCTATACACACCCAAATCAATACCGGTCTTGCGACGGTGGTTTATGACATATATATCCAGTTTGAGCTCAATCGTATGCTCCGTTCAGGAGCTATCGTGTTCACTCACAAACACACATACATACATACATCTCGTAAAAATAGCATAAATGGATTCAGAAGCCCTCAAAACGTGTAAAAGCACCAAAATCTCGAAGTCGAATTTTTTCATGATTACAATACTTTCCTTACATGGTACATGTTCGGAAAGTAAAAAGGTAGATTAAATTTATATGTTTAATGTTTAAGTGATTACCTTTCATTATAGTACTTATATTATAAAGTGTATTATAGTTTATCTGCATGTGACCATTAAAGTAAAACGTCATCTTAGCATGCGTCCCGACTCCCACCCCT